>OZ024864.1:5811922-5909422 GCA_964017155.1 Oasisia sp. SBJ-2009 | reverse complement strand
GTGCGTGCGTGCGTGCGTGCGTGCGTGCGTGCGTGCGTGCGTGCTTGTGTATGTGCACCACAGAAAAGATTGTTTGAAGTTAATTCGTTCGTTTCTACTTTGCACAACTGAACACATTCTAAATCTCCTGAACAAAACAATATCAGCACAATTAAAACAAACTAGGCCTGTGTGCGTATCAGTCGGCCTGTTGGCACAAGTCGCCACTCGTTAAAAAGTAGCGGGAGCGAGATCATGTTGTAAGACCCTACACTAAATTACACCAGTAAGTCCCATGTGAAGCAGCCCCGGTCGGACGGCAGAGAATGAGACATTCGGAGAACTTCAGTCACTTTGCCATCTATCAGGTCTTCGGCTGGCAGCCAATGTCAGGTTTGTTTAAACTCGAGAAGAAAAGGACGTCCAAACGCTCCTCGTTGCAATATCACTGAAACGGACACCGTGGTCAGTTGGATGTGTCTGGTCATCGTCATGACTGACCGTTTACAACCACTGGACGGATTCCATCGTATCATATACGTACACCTATGTATAGGTCTATGTCCGCTCGGTGGAAAGCCTTTCTACGTAGTAATCCTTACTCAACTATACTGACGGGTTCTAGCTGTATAATATTCATTCCGCTGTAACAAATTCAGGTCGAGTCTGTTTTGCGTCACTATTACATCCAGTGCTCCTTATGCCTCTGTGCGTCCTACGGTCGCAGAGCGAGATGAAAGGCGCTAGCCCGCTGTGGGTTAACGGACTGTGACGGCGAGTGAATAACTGCGCCTCCCCCACTCTCGGCAATGGAAGTGTCCAAACCCAGCGACGCGTTGCGGCCGTAAGCTCCGCTCCAATCTTTCAGCGAGGTGCCGCCGTCACTACGTTCAACCGCGTCTTGCGATCTGACGGCTTCGTCCACTAGCGACGCACGGAACTGCGAGCGACCGTCTGTCCGTCAAGCCGAGTGTTTATCGGCCGTTGGTGCACGCAGCGCGGTACAGCCACGGCGCCGTTCAGTTCCTCCTTGGAGTTCTCGCTCGACGGAGCATTGCCCAGCTGCCGCATCGCATCGCTGCTTCTGCGGTCGCAGTCGCATCGATCTCGGCGTAATTACACACGTGTGTGCGTGCTGCGTGCTTCGTGCTTCGTGCACTGATATGTTCTAGTGCGTTCACTGGATTTGCCGTCGCCAACACGGATTCTGTCGGTGGATCGATAGCGGATTAACGGGCGGATTAGCAACGCAACATCGGAGTACACCTTAGGGTTTGTTCGGGATACAGAGGCGCAGGTCTCGGCGACTGTGTGCGTGCGTGTGTGTGTGTGTGAGGCGGTGAGCGCCGTCTCTCGTACCGGGCCTGTCACCATGGCCCGCCGTCACAGGCGCGGTGTGACAGTCACGGTCGTGCCCATGACGCTGCTACTTCTCCTGACTGTGCTCGCCGTGTCCGCCAATGCCGGACACTGTCCGAGTCGCTGTGTCTGTCAGGGCACGTCTATCGACTGCAGCTTCCGGGGTCTCAGTCGGGTGCCGGGAGACCTGCCGAAGACGACAGAGAGACTGTGAGTACCACGACCACTGTCGTCACATCCGAGTCCACATTTACAGTCGCTTCGTAGATGTGATAAAGTATCCATGTTACAAACCCAACAGGGCGCGGGGGGGGCTGCAACCTTAATGCCTTTATTTATACATTTCTAAAATGCTATGAATGGTCCTATCATAGTTGGGTACTTTTGCAGTTTAGGCCCGCACCTCGAAAAAAACATCAAAATGTTCACCTACGATGACCAAACTTCGTATGGTTTATGTACTACACCTGTACTACGCGTATGCATTTGTCACGTGATCAAAAAATAATAATTAATGCCTGAAATCGATCCAAATGTGTAAGTAAATAACGCGCTTTCCTCGTCGAGTCCCTACTGCCACAGTGAACTCCGTCAGGTGGCGCCTGGAAAGCGCGTTATTTACTTACACATTTTGATCGATTTCATGCATTAATTATTATTTTTTGATCACATGACAAGTACATTCGCATAGTACAGGTGTAGTAGATACGCCCTGCGAAGTTTGGTCATCGTAGGTGATCATTTTGTAGGTTTTTTCGAGGTGCGGGCCTAAACTGCAAAAGTACCCATACTTGTCTGCTGGGATGTAGTTCTCGGCAGGTGAGCTTTGCAACATGAAAGCGACGAAACTCCCCCAGCGCCCTACGGTTTATGTAAATTATAATTTATATTATTAATTATAGCACATTATGGTGCTAATATAAGTTACAACAGTATATATGCAAAGGTAATTTTGACGACACTTCTAAATTCCCGCTTATGTGAACGATTAATTGTTTTATTATTATTATTATACACATCATATGTATGTGCCCGACCATAAGAGGTATCGTGTATTTTTAATGTCAGGAAACGATTTTGACGATTGGTCGAACAACACTGCGTCCCCAACAGTTGGACACTTTAGTCGTTCGTGTAAACGACCCTTCACATATGTATGCGATCGGACCGGTCTCCCGTCAATATGTCCGCCGCCTAACACTCATCATTCTCTGTGTGCTGAAAAGCTTCTGGGCGTGTTACCGATGATATAACAAAAACAGAGATAAACAAATAATTGCTCAGAACAGTTGTATATGTTACCCTGCGCGGGGCACATATCGAGGGTATTCTACTGCGCAGATGCGAATTTAGACAAACAACAACGGGTGTTTTCGTTCCAGTGAAAATTGAGTTGTTATCTGTTCTGATCTCGCACGCTATCCCCGGCCAGGCATTGTGCGGGTGATCGAGCGTGTGAAAGTATTACGTGGAGGAGATTTCTTTCTCGATAAACCTATAAGGATCAGTTAGCGTGGTTAGGGAAGACACGCATGTAGATGTCCCACTGATTGATTTCCCTAGCTCCCTTCACGCCTTGTTACCAGCGAGTACTCCCAGTTCGTCTTGTCTACGAGGTACGTCAGTGTGACTCATAGCAGGGATGCTGATCTTGTCCAACACCCGATATCAGATCGACCTAGTAGTGTGGATCGGTGGAGTAATATGGAACATCACTGTGACAGTACGAGCAAATGTGTTATAATCTTTATAGTAAGTAACATTCCATACAACGAATCCTGACACTAAACCGTTATCAGAGAAAGAGGGATATATATATATATATATATATATATATATCAGAGAAAGAGGGATATATATATATATATATATATATATATATATATATATCAGAGAAAGAGGGATATATATATATATATATATATATATATATATATATATATATAATATATATATATATATATCAGAGAAAGAGGGATATATATATATATATATATATATATATATATATATATATATATATATATATATATATATATATATATATATATATTAGAGACAGAAGACACGAACAAAGACACGGACCCGGACCCGGACCCGGACACGGACACGGACAGAGAGAGAGTAATATATATATATATATATATATATATATATATATATATATATATATATATATATATATATAGAGAGAGAGAGAGAGAGAGAGAGAGAGAGAGAGAGAGGGAGAGAAACAGAGAAAGGGAGAGGGAGGAAAGAGAGGTGGGACAAGGCAGGATTTGACCATAAGCATTGAACGTATAGTGGAAATTGTTTGCCTCAAAGAGTGCAGTTGCGTGGAGTTTTATGAAAGTGCAATTGAAAGTTTCCCTGAGCTTGGTGGAGTGCGACTGGTTCTTTAACTGTACACGGATGGCTGCACCTTCCCCGGCTGGTCAAACGCTAGCCGTGGTCAATAGATACAACGCAGCACTGAGCAGTATCATCGATTCACGTGAAGCCGGTCCGTGAGGTGCCCTGAGACACGGGGCTGCAGACAGACCAGACGGTCGTTTCCCGTCTGTGCCCTGCCCGGCCTACGCCGTGTTCCCATCGCTGCAATTCGCAGACGACCCGGTCGCCAGCAATGTAATCCCTCGCAGATAAATCAAGCAGCCCGCCAGATACGGCAGCTGTATTTACAACTTCGCAGGTGCTGAGTAAACTCCTCGCGAGTCCGCCGTCTTTCTCTGTGCCTCTCTCTCTCTCTCTCTCTCTCTCTCTCTCTCTCTCTCTCTCTCTCTCTCTCTCTTTCTCTCTCTCTCTCTCTCTCGCTTTCTCTCTCTCTCTCTCTCTAACTCTCTCTCTCTCTCTCTCTCTCTCTCTCTCTATCTATCTATCTATCTCTCCCTCTCTCTCTCTCTCTCTCTCTCTCTCTCTCTCTCTCTCTCTCTCTATCTCTCTCTCTCTCTCTCTCTCTCTCTCTCTCTGTCCGTCCATCGTCCGCCCCCTCCACAAGGACGTCGCCATCGGTCAATACGTGCACGTATTCCACGGCACGTCGGGAGAAAAAGACTGGTCTGGCTTGTGGACGTTTTCTCTGGCTTCTTATGAGAGTCCGGCCGTTGTCCAAAGGTCCGTACGTCGATTATGTCTCGTCGTCAAGTCTCGCTATTATCTCGGGGATGTGGTTGCCTACCAGAAGTCCAGAACTCTCATTCCTGTGATGGCAATCTTTCCATTCGTCTCTCCCTAGAATGTTATTACCAGTATTATTACAGCAAATGACTATGTAAGTCTTATTCAGATTGTATTTTTTTAACGAAATAGCCTATTGTTTATCTATATAAGTCTTATTCAGATTGTGTTTATATTTAACGAAATAGCCTATTGTTTGTCTGGTGTAGTCTGAGTAGAAACAGCCATTGCTATCACAGAACGCTTAAAAACTATATTCTACATGAAAATATTGAAACGTCGTTTTCTAAATTATGTAAATCTAACGTAATACTCTAAACGGCCTATATATTGTAATAACATTTCGAGGATGTTGCCGGAAATTAAATTTTATAGAACTGTAACATAGTTTGGCACGAATTACCATTAGAGCGAGAGGAGACGAAACTTCCCCGCGACTCTTGCTTAGCAGATGGACTTCCTGGAATTGAATTAATAAAATACGTGAAGTGATTATCCGGTTGGATTCCGTTTCATCTGCGTCTTTGTGGTGGGTCGCGAAGGACACACGCTGACGCGAACCACCACATTCTGATGGCGGAAAACCAGGCTGACAGAACTCGTTGGTTTATTTCCACCCCTTGCATGATAAATCCAAAAGCACTCTTCCGTTGAGGCATGTCATATGATAAATAGATGAATGTAATTAATTTATCTTGAATGAAACGATTTGGAAAGTGGCCGAACCTTGATTTTCCGAGGATTGTCTCGTATGAAGGCCGTATTGCGTGCAGTAGTTCGTTGTGTGGCTATGTCATTCTGATGTACTAGGCCTATTACATACAATAGTATTTTCTGACTTGCTGTATGTCATTGCGACCCATTTGTTGTAGTCTGAACATGTTTCATGACGTGGAAAAATTGTTTCAATAAACTTGGTAATAAGCCCGATATAGTGAAAGAGTGAGATTCTATTATGTGAGGTGACATCACTACGTCCTATAATCCAACCAAACAAACGTCGCCCTGCACGGTACATTGACGATGCTAACTAGTAATTATCTGCCAGATTCACAGTAACAAAACAAAACACCAATTGAGTTTGTTCTTTCTATCGTATTAACAGTATGAATCAAAATATAAGCACTGATCACGTAAGCATGATTCCTGGTTGCGTTTTGTTTGCCCCCCCCCTCCCCGCCGCCGCCGAGTGGCCCACGCACGTTCATTATCACGTCTGATTAACGTCTAATGTTCGAAGGCGTGTTGGCGCGTGCGCAGGTGTAGTCCGGTGTGAAATTGTATAACTAACACCCATGGTGCAGGGATACATGAGGTATATTTACCATGGTGGCATATTGCGAGAACACAAAATTACGCGTTGGGTGAGACCGACGTCTTATCATATAGTGTGTTATTATATAGTGGTTCAGTGTATATTTGTAATGCCAAAGTATGTGCAAAATCATGCTCAAACCGAGCTTGCAAAATATGTGCAAAATCGTGTTCAAACCGAGCTTGCAAAATATGTGCAAAATCTTGTTCAAACCGTGCTTCCATACACCAGTGAACCAATACAAGGAACTCCATTTACAATCTAACCCCATTGTACATGCATGCATGTTTGTGTTGTGACGCGTGCAGATGTTGGAACATGCGTTCGCGCGGCTTCGTGCGTGGGCATGTTGTAGCGTGAATGCTTTTTCACACATTGCCATGCTCGAGTGATTTGGTTATGGTCGTTTAAACATCGCTCAATGTAACTTTAAGACACTCTAAATCGCATTATCACATATACGTGCATGCGACCAGAAATATACACAACAGTTATTCCAAGAAATTAAAATTCTGGTTCTGTATGAGTTTAACGTTGTATATCGTCAAAACAAGACCCATGTCTCGACATACGGAATGACACCTTCCATGACCTGTCACGGTGCAGCTGCCCAATCGGTACAGCTGTTTGCTACGCATGCGCTCTCGTTACGCCTCGGTGGATTCCGACACCGTTCACGACCCGACTCCTACAGCGTGCTATCGAAGCCCGAGTAGCAACTAATTTAGCGTAACATCGTGTTTTTGCAACTGCGTCAAGTGATACCACAATTTGATGTTCTAAACGTCACTGCTGGGCATTTCATTTACGGCCGGTTACACTCCACATTCGCGCAAGCTCCGAGCTATAATTAACATCCAGTGTTTTCTACTCATTATTTTATGAAGACGATTTGATTAAGACATGCATAAAATATGACGACACTTTTAAATACGATGCCCTCATTTCAGAAGTACGTCTTTTTCGCAGTGAAAATGTTTGTATGAATCCCAAGAAAATGTATATATACGTATGTAGAAATTCATGTTTCGCTGCTTAGTTCGAAATTAATTTTGTTCGAAATTAAGTAAACAAATCACTAATCTACGCCTAAGTATTAGAGTGTATGCTCAAAGTGCGAAGATTAGACATGCTTGTCGTCGGTGTACACGCACGGCCGCCTGCATGATGCAAATCGTGTAAGTTATATTTAAGGTGTTATAGTTGAGTTAACAAATGCACGTATCTCTGTCTTATTTCAACTAGTGCGGCTATAAGGATGGACACATATTGATCTTTCTCTTCCCCTTGTACCATTGCCGGGTGGGTCCGTACATTCCAGTGGCGTCCTGGGCTCACCGTCAAACACTTGGCATCTCCCCCGTCTCCTCTAATGATCTACCGTGTTGGCCCTCCAAAGATCTCCTGTCACGCTGTCGTCTACTCTCACAACGTTTAACTCTATGTTATGGTTTAATTCGATTAATTGCATAACATTTGCATTCCCGATAAAACAAACGCACGTGTAGCTTGATTCTATGCGTTATTTTGATAACATGCGCGGTGGCATAGTTATAGAGTGTTTGATTCCTAATCGTGAGACCGAGTTCAAATACACTTGTTGCCGTTTTTATTCATGACCAGTTAGTTTCTATGCACCTAGCTGTGTGGATGAGTACCTGGCTTTAGACAGTGGTGCTTATGCGTATACAAGTAATCTTCGCGCAGTAATAGCATAATGTCTGAATGCTTCCCAAAGTTGTCAATATGTTTTCTGATTGAATATGTCAACCCAAACAATTCGGAACACAACAGAGCGAGCGGGTTAAACAATGCAAACTATTATACGGATTAACACTATTTATATAACTTTCAAAATACCGATGTCAAAAACACACGGAATGTGTCATATCGGCATCCCTCTGAGATCACTCACACTACTCGCTCCGTCCATCCCCGACGTAGAGCTTATTGTCCTGGGGAGGAACTTGTTCGTCGCCCTGCCGACGTCCCTCGGTGATTTATTGGCGAGATACGATTTGCGCACATTATGTGATCGCCACCGTGTCATTAGGCCGGGCGCGCCGGGCGGTGCGTGTCGCACTAACTGGTCGTTGGAGGGGCGGGTGAATGGACCCGCACCATACCACGGACACACGGCACAGTGTGTAGACCGGACGCTGACCGCAAGCCGTGTCCTCTGCTCGGGTCTCAGTCGTATCGTGTCCCTAGTCACTTCGTATCGTGTCTCTACCCTTAGTCGTATCGTGTCTCTGGCCTCCGTTGTATCGTGTCTCTACCCTCAGTCGTATCGTGTCTCTACCCTCAGTCGTATCGTGTCTCTAGCCTCCGTTGTATCGTGTCTCTAGCCTCAGTTGTATCGTGTCTCTAGCCTCAGTTGTATCGTGTCTCTAGCCCCAGTCGTATCGTGTCTCTACCCTCAGTCGTATCGTGTCTCTAGCCTCCGTTGTATCGTGTCTCTAGCCTCAGTTGTATCGTATCTCTAGCCTCAGTCGTATCGTGTCTGTACCCTCAGTCGTATCGTGTCTCTAGCCTCAGTCGTATCGTGTCTCTACCCTCAGTCGTATCGTGTCTCTAGCCTCAGTCGTATCGTGCCTCTACCCTCAGTCGTATCGTGTCTCTACCCTCAGTCGTATCGTGTCTCTAGCCTCAGTCGTATCGTGTCTCTACCCTCAGTCGTATCGTGTCTCTAGCCTCAGCGGTATCGTGTATATAGCAGCAGCCGTATCGTCACAATACCAGAGCCGTATTGTGTCCCTATCCGCAGTATCGTGTCCCTAGCTGCGGTCGTATCGTGTGGTGTACCATCTATGTTATGCACTGTATTATAAAAGAGTAAGTTCTTAAGCTCCATGTTCTTGGGACACAAGACCTTGTATACGCCACACCAGTTCGACTTATCTGGAAACTAAGCCACGTCACAATTGCTACGCGAAGGTTATTCGTTCACGTGTATCCGCCACAATCTGTAATCTGGTACTCATTTCTACAGCATGCTGACTGTAGAAATGAGTACCAGACTGAAGTACGAATCAACTGAAGCACTGTCGGCGGAACGAAACTGTCTCTCCTTTAAACTGGCTGTGAGCATTTTCGAACCCGTAACCCGAGAGTGCGATGCTCTAACCGTAACATGTCCTGCCTATCTAGGCATGTAATGCTTGCTCTACCCGCGGGCGCTCTAAGACAGGTGGACTCCGACAGCAGATCCCTGCTTGTCGAAGTGGAATCGCCCGGCAACGGGAAATGCCAGGTTCGTTTTTCCCGGCACCTTCTATCCCCAAGCCTATGACGACGCCCGCCCTCAAGTCACTCGGTCGACGTACCACACGCCAATCGCCGCTCATGCAATACGTGCGGCCGAACAAGTAGGGTACTTCCAAAGGACAAAGAATGTTTACTCAAAGTCAGTTTTCGATAGCGCGTGAATAAATTATGGCGTATTTTTAGCTCAAACCCCCAGGCTTGTGATCAGGTTCCTTTCCCATGGGACCTGTTGACTTCGGTCAATTTTATCCCGCGTCTGTATTGAACAATTTGCGGTGCCATTGTTCACTGGAGGCGCAGTCACACCTCCAGTTGGTCGATAATTGATATCTTCACAGAAAATCGAAGCCTCTGGCCAACTGTCGCAGAACGCGAATTTAACAGAGGCGGTCACACCAGCTAATGGTGTATCATAAGTCCGCCCAAGGCAACATTATCGGTAATAAAGATATCAACTAATGTTCGCCATCAACACGTGTGTAAAGCACGCACAGCTGAGAATCATATCTTCTCACAAAACAAACCATCGCAATTCAGGCGCAATATATTATACTGATAAGAGGGACTACAAAGTATTACCCGTGCACACCACGAAGAGACCTGGAATTACTCCGCGGCTAATTTTTGACAGAGACTGTAAGAACCCACATAAGACGAAATTGAGTCGGAGAAACGTGGACTCGTTGGGAAGAAATAAGCAAATGGCGTATGTGAGAATCAGCAAGTGGGAGAAGGCGTAGAAAATGGGATAACCGGAAGTGGGGACCTGGAGATAGTTCGAAGGACTTCGGTAGCTTTTTGGAGGACTCGGGCGTGTTAACTCTGCTTGAGTGATCTCAAGACAGGGGAACGGTGAGCGACGTTCCGTGGGGCCTGAGTCTGGTGACACTGTCTACACGTCAACCACAAGCATACACAAGCAACAACAACGGCTGAGGAACAGCATTAGTGGACAATGGAAGGTGATAGTTAATGTGGTCGCGTGTAGACCGACGGGCGCTCAGGCGTGTTTGAATGCAACGTTCATCAGCCGCTCGTGACAGCTTATTATAGAGAGGCTCTTAGCAGCGTCTGACACCGCGCTCTAGGGTGGACTCGCTGAGTGGGAGTATGTTAAAGATCGTCGGCGTTGCCTTCTCGTTATGTCGTCAAGTCAGTGTGTGTGTGTGTGTGTGTGTGTGTGTGTGTGTGTGTGTGTGCGTGCGTGCGTGCGTGCGTGCGTGCGTGCGTGCGTGCGCGCGCGTGTGTGTGCGCGTGCGCGCACATATACATACAACATATTGCCATACAACTTTTGTTCGATGTACAGGCCACGCAAATACTAGCTGGCTATTGTAAAAAAAAGCCTTTGCAATTATTTCGTACCGCTGTATACCCGGCTATATAGCGCTAGTTTATTTTCATTTAGTAAATATTAATTCGTCACCGTTTATCGTGCTACTGTGTCAACGGCATCGTGCAGTGTTGAAGGCGACCGGAAGTATGGGGAAATGGAGGTGTAATAATAATAACACAAGTTTTATTAGCAACTCAACTGAGTTGGATTGACATTACAATAGGTTACAATTGACTCATCAAAACATCATACAAATACAATAGAAATACATTTGATACCGCAAATCATACCGTACTAATAACCTTTTTACTGACAGTTGTATAAAGCCCACGGTATAAAGGAGTTACGGAATCTATTCGTTCTAGTAACTGGTAACGGGTACACATTTTCTTGTCTAATATTATACTCGGTATGTCTTTTGTCAGGCAGCAGATAATTTAATCTATGTGTGCCGACTTTAATTTTATCAAAATATTTTTGACAAATGCTCTCCCGTCTTACATTCAACGTATCCAGGATAACACGTTTTAGTATCTCCGCGTAACCCAATCCAGGAAAAATACATTTTAATGCCCTTTTTTGTATAACTTCAATATTGTCAGACAAATATTGGGGCAAGTTAGTGTGCCATACAGGACATGCATATTCTAGAACTGGTCTCACCACACTAACATATACACTGACCAGATCTTTCTGTGTAATCCCTGCACGCTTTAACTGATATAACATGTACAAGCGTTTACCAGCTTTTTTCACAATAGTATCTACGTGTTTGTTCCATGTCAGATCCTGAGAAATGGTCACACCTAATAGTTTGGCATGGCAAACTTGTGCTACATCCCTCCCATCAATTTTTATATTCGGGATAGTGCTTCTGAAATTGCCATCTTGTGCAAAACTAATGATTATTTCTTTTGATTTTTCGGAATTAATTTTCATGTCATTTTTTTCTGTCCATCTAGCAGCAATATCAACCGACTCTTGAATGACAGATACACCCTTTCTGTCGCATATTTCAAATAACGTACTATCATCTACATACTTATATAGTGGAACAGTCGTTCTTAAATCATTTATGTAAACAAGGAAACATTTAGGTCCAGACAATGTCCCTTGCGGTACTCCCCCATTGGGATGACCAGAATGGGAATATTCATTTCCTATTTTTACTCGTTGAGTTCTGTCTAATAGAAATGTTGCCATCCATCTTAAAATATGTGCGGGCAACCCATACGATACGGTGTGACGTCACGTCTAATCGGAAACATCTTTGTGCTTGTGTCTATTTCTGAAATCTGGATGAAATCACATTAAGTTACTCTTATCAAATCGCACATAATAACAATAGTAATCTGATATAAACGATAGCAACGATTTTGGTAAATTGTCTGGAATTTCATAACTGGTCGTTGAGTGTTTATTTAGCATTAGAAGGCAGCGCGGTTGCGAGTAAATATAGTAACACAACTGGCGTAATGTCGATGTGGTTATCGTCCATCAGACTACCTCCTCCTTTGTCGCAATGAAAGCTTTCGACAAACGGCGCGACGTCGTCGCCGGTGTCCCGGTGAATCAACTGTCGCTTCTGACAATCCGCGGACCTGTGGACAGCTTTGAAGATAACAAAGGAGGCGTATGTCAGATTCACGATACAATTTTCGTCAATCGCAAAACCCGATTGTCCCGTCTATATCGATACACACGTCGCCATCGCGGAGGACAGAACGTCTGGGAAGCACCTAGCGTGTCGGGGGGCAACAGAATGGGGGCCGATCAGCGTCAGTGTCACTTGCGACGATAGGAAGCATATTGGGCGACTCTCACTGATAAGCGTGGGTTGGGATGTCGTTGAAAACGATACAACCCCCATTGATATCTGTCGAGTCACCACCGCTTGACGACTGTGTGATCGTTCTCTTTGACAGGATGCGTTGGGTTGACGGTTCCATTAGGTCAACGTGCACTTAGTGAAGTTGAATCGGCGAACGTCGGGAAGGTTTTGGGGCGTTTGTTGCGCTGTCATTTCCCAGCTTGGTGTCTCGTCGAGTAAGCAGCCTAAGGGCACTCGCTGGAGCGTGATACCAGGGCTGTATGTCTCAAGTAATTACTAATTATCGCAGTGTCATCGGAGTGACACGACACAGTGTTTAGTGACACGCTGCGGCACGAGCTCTGGGCGGATGAGACGGTGGTGAATCACTATAGTGGGAGACTGCATGATTGTGTCCAGAAGACAACGCTTTCGAGAGGACGTGAAGTTGTAAAGATCGACACTGAAAGCTCGAATATATATTATCTCTACACAGATGGATGGGTGTGTGGCGACGATGCATGAGCCGGACGTTCTCTATAACGTAAAGAACACGATGGAAATTCATATAACTATATCAAGTTTATGTTGGTGGGGATTTTGTAAATTCAAGCTCAAGAGCGCAGCAAACAAAATCACTTGGCGTAATCCTAAAAGGGAACAGGCAATAATCTACATTGGAGCATGAAGTACGTGTGCGTGTGCGTGTGTGCGTGTGCGTGTGCGTGTGCGTGTGCGTGTGCGTGTGCGTGTGCGTGTGCGTGTGCGTGTGCGTGTGCGTGTGCGTGTGCGTGTGCGTGTGCGTGTGCGTGTGCGTGTGCGTGTGCGTGTGCGTGTGCGTGTGCGTGTGCGTGTGCGTGTGCGTGTGCGTGTGCGTGTGCGTGTGCGTGTGCGTGTGCGTGTGCGTGTGCGTGTGCGTGTGCGTGTGCGTGTGCGTGTGCGTGTGCGTGTGCGTGTGCGTGTGCGTGTGCGTGTGCGTGTGCGTGTGCGCGTGCGTGCGTGCGTGCGTGCGTGTGTGTGTGTGCGTGTGTGCATGTGTGCCCAATGTCTTTCCAGCTCCCATACCATACCGGACGATTGTAATACTATGATTGACAAGTATGCATTTCTAAGAAGGAAAGACACGCTGAATGGACACGTTTACGTCTTTTGTCGACCTAAGTGTGAACTACGCTGCGGCTGAAGCGAGCTTCAGGTAGCGCCGTGGCACGGCGGTGAATAACGAGCCACTTTGCCCGATTCTACACCGGCTCAGCCACAAAGTCGAGCCGACGCTAAGCATCACCTCAGACCCCCGTCTGAAGTGTGGCGTCGTTGGCCCTGTCACCCTAACGTCACCCCGCTGTCATGTGATGTCGTATTGAGAAAAAGCACCAACAGTCATTTGAAGTTGTGGTGCGCTTTAAAAACAACGGATATACCCCTTTCACAGACGTGTTACTTGCCTGCATATTGTTGCGGGGATAATTCGCGTGCCATTAATTGGTATTTTTCTGGAAAACGCTGCCCCTTGTCTTCTAATGCTACGACCGAGAGCGGCTACGTTTTGAGGCTCCAGCGACGGTTCTACCGCCGCCATTCAACGCGTATCGACGGCTGTGTGGACCCTAGTCCTCCGTCTGTACATCGACCTCGTTGACGCACAGATTCACTCTCGGTCCTGCGGTACCACGCACAGCCCCGCCAGCGTTCACCTCCTGGCCTCCGTCCTTTATCTTCTCCCAGTAGTTTATCAGGGAGCGAAGGCGTTCCTTCCGTGACGTCATGCCCCCAGAACTACACCGTGCCTTGCACAGTCGCGCGGTGTTTAATGACACGGTTTATATGTTCCGTATACCGTTTTGTGAAGATGATGCTAAGCCAAGAACATAACGTATGTCGGACGCAGCTGTTATAGAAGTGCATAGTTCATACATCGAATTCTTGATTACTCTCCCGTAATTATGGAAACATCACAACTATGGCAAATGCGGTTGTTTTCGTGGCATGATCGACGAGAATTTGAAACATGTCTTCAGCATAACATTTATATAAAGGGAGTGCTCTGATCCCACTATATCAAAGTTTCTATCTCCCTATAAATTAAGCATAATATATCAAAAGATGCATGTTGTGTGTTATTAAAAATAAAATTGTCACGGTGGCTTATATAACACAATAACGATGCATGACTGTTATATTACCAAACATCCGTTGATGAACCGGTGACTAATTTGGAAGTCATAACACAAACATACGTTGAAATGCTAAACGCGTGAATGATGTCTTCAAGAGCTGCACTCCATTGATATATTCATGTGACGTCACAGGTATGAGCGGGGCGCTGTCGACTGGCAGACGTTGGCTTCCTGTCAAATGTTCCCGTCAATCTCCCAAACTATCTCTCAGCTATATACATTGAAAACTTCCTATAGCTGTCATATTTAAAAAGAAGGCAAACGTCAGTTTGAACGTAGTTCGATCGCTCGTACCACAGAGTACCACAGACGAAGTTGAAAGAACATTGGACCGGAAGTGGGTCTCTCTTTGTAGAGACGGCAGCGAGTTACGTTTCACGCAGCAGAAGAGACCTGTCTTCGTTGTCTCACGGCAGTAATCCATAACGTATAATTCATTACTGGTTAAGTGGTTCTTAGGGGGTGTGCATTTCCGAAATGCGATAACGCGTCCGTCACTTTCGGCTGAATCTATAGTCGGCTAACTGGCCTTGTCTGTTCAGTCAGCCCTCGCAATTTTAGACCCGATGTGGCCGATAACGCGCAGATAAGTGCGGGCCTCACAGTAAAGCACGCGCAGTTTCGCCCGATCGGCAGCGACACCAAATACCCAGGGAGAGATTGCGATAAGGAGACGGCATCGTTACCAAATATTTACGACGTAGCTGCGGGCGGTGTTATCGCCAATCTGGGATGTCGTTCTTTATCTACAATTCGTTAACGTATCTCGGTGATGAGAAAAACGCGTTTGCGTCGTCAGTGATCGGCCGTCATTGTGTTCGGCGATTGAATACTGCGGAGATAGATGTCCTGATAGCGTGGTTGCCGTTAAAATATCTCCTGGCGCGATAGGTTTCGACACAGAATATCACCGTTGGTATACGTAGTTTTGTCTCGCTTACTACATCTTATTTTGACTCGTTGTTAGCCATAATCATTAGATACGCCATCTGCGCATTATCAACCGCGTTCCTTGAGTTGTGGTCGGTGTGAATTCGACGGAATGTTGATTGTCGTAGACAGAAATCAGTGAGTGTACAGCGGTGTTTGGTGATGGTCTACGGTCGTTCCGTTTCGTCGGGTTTTTATTCGTTATAGACCACGAGTCGTATATTATGTGCCGCCAGGTACGTCTAGGACAGTAGCGTGGATTGAATAATGTTTGTGGGGTGGTAAAGATCTCGTACGAACTTAGGTTATTTCATTTAGATCATTCTGAGTCAGCTCGAGTTTGATAAAGAAACACGCTTTCTTCCTCCGTTTCTTCATATTATACACTTCCAAATCCTCCTTCATTTCACCCCTCCAATCATTCAATCATTCGCTTATTCGCCAAATCATAATCAATTAACTAGTCACCCCTTCATCCATGGAGCCAACCATTCATCCATTGATTGATTCATTCATTCGTCCGCTTTTCCATCCATCCATCCATCCATCCATCCACCCATCCATCCATCCATCCACCCATCCATCAATCCATCATTTCATCGATGCAACCATCCATTTAGTCATTCATCCATTCATCGAAGAAATGAGAGAAGGGCGTAGGGGGGAAGGAGGGGAGGAGGAAGGGAGATGTGGAGGGAGATGTGAAGAGGGATGGTATGAAGAGAGAGGTGGAGAGGAAGCAAGAATGGTAGAAGGGAAGAATGAGGAATGGGGGAAGAATAAGCAATGAAGATAGCGGTGGGAAAGAGGGATGGCAGAAGAGAGGAGTACGAACGAATGAACTAAGAATTAGGGGAATATTTTGGGAAGACGGCACGTGACAATGACGTTGTCTGACCAAGTTCGCGGTGCCTCGCATTGACACCGTCTGTGCCCGTGCGAGGGCAGCAGCTCACGCCGCCAGTGGCCCTGGCAACATTCCCGCATCACCTCATTTTTTATTTAGCTTGATTTTGTTGCTGCCTGAGTGCGGGATGTTTTCCAATTTGTGTTCTGTGCAACGTCTGACGTCGGCGCCAGTTTAGTTGTTTTGATTGACTTACGGACCTCATCAGTATTCCGTTGTGACAACAATGATCATGATCTTAATACGGGACTTGCTTGGATGGCCGAATGCACTTTCACCAGAATTGATTTAGGCGGCATATTAAGTGTTCAAAGGTTGATTATTATTTTGGGGTCAATTAAATGAACCATATATCTGTAATTGTTAATGATTAGGATAATATAGAATAAATACCTTTGCTTTGGTGAATTACTAAGCTTTAACTAATTATAACGCTATTAGAAATTCCAGTCACACTGGATATTATTGAAATTGCATACATTTTTATGAGATACAAAGATATAATGTTAGAATTTCGTGGCTGTGTTCATAATACATACAGATACATACATGCAGGCACAAATGCACTGACGCACACACGCGCACGTGCACCCGCCCGCACACACACACACACACACACACACTCACACACACACATACACACACACACACACACACACACACACACACACACACACACACAACAGCAACAACAACAACAACAACAACAATAACAACGTTGCATTTCTTAACAGAGCAACATCATAATTCGCGTCTGTGACGTCACGATAGTTCCAAGTTCGGTTCTCTTCCGCACTGCGCACTAGACGCCATTTTGACCAACCAAGCCTTGCTGTGAGCGAGTGTAAATTTATAAAGCTACATCCGCCTTTGAGGTCCTGCCAATATTTCTTAGTTAATATTTTATGACATTGCAGTTGAAATTACAGAATCTCAGACATCTGTCCTGGAGCGTGTATATATTGCTGTCACGTGAAGAAAGAAAACCAATCGTCAATAACCAGTTGTAATGCACTTCCGGGTCGAGATGCTCAAACGAAAAACGACAAAAGATACACTTGATCAAAATGGAGTTTATAATTATATTAATATCAGCGTCGCGACTGCGTAACATTAACTAATAAAGGAAGGTGTTACCCCAATTAATCTAGACATAGTGTGACCGGAAGATACATACATATATTATGTGTGTGTGTGTGTGTGTGTGTGTGTGTGTGTGTGTGTGTGTGTGTGTGTGTGTGTGTGTGTGTGTGTGTGTGTGTGCGTGCGTGCGTGCGTGCGTGCGTGCGTGCGTGTGGACGTCGGTCGAGAAGATAAATGGGAAGTGTACTTGGTGGGAGATGGATTCTAAAATATCGGGAGGTTGGTCCCAAATGGGTGGAAATGGACGATTCAACATCCCACCCCCACCCCAATCCTAACCCGTTTACGGTTACGCCGATAAATCTAGATGCACATATGCATGCACATCTACGAATGTATCCGTCGTTGTCACTTTATTTAAGCGTTTCTTTTCATTGAATTCATTTGTTTTCCACGCGACTTCATTTACCGAGAACCCTCAGATCGGGCGATACACGTGTGGCCCGGCATGCACCGCGCGTGGCGGGTGATTGGGAACACGCGACGGGGTTCACGGGTCCGACCCCGGGGTGCCCGATCGGGTTCTCGTACGCCGAAACAGACCCTCGCACCGGCGTTGATTTCGTCGTCGAAACACCTGCGTTGACAAATGTCCGCTTTCCGACGACGCCTGCATAAACAATGGGACGCGGGTGGTCGTGCGACCAATGACACTGATGACATTCGGCGTACAACGGCCAACAGTTGGTCCCTGTCACGTTATCCGGCGGAAGTCAGCGAACATTATCCGTCCGAAGTCAGGAATTATCCACAGCGTTCCTGCGATGCACTATTTGCCCTGCGCAACAGTATCTACAAACGCTCGAGTGAAGTTATCGCGGCCATTAGCTCGGCCGTGAAATCACGTGTTGGTCTTCGTTCTTGTGGCGTACTCCTTGTACTCAGCGCACTGTTTGCACTTCGTTGCGGGCATAAGGACTGCGTAGTTGCGTAGTGGCATTGCTGACATCACGTTGACTTCGTTATTTATATAGATTCAAGGATACCTTTCTCAATGTCATCAGAGATTTACCATTGATTTCGATACGTGTAATCATTGTGAAGCCAGTCAAGTCTCCCACTTCGTGTAATCATCTCGCAACAAAAGCGTGTTTACTTACGTGCCTGTAGATCGTTGTAGAGTCTTACTTCAGGCACATATGACGTATAGAAGACGACGTTTTGAAAAAGCCAACGAAGAAGACCACACGATGAGACGGGCGATGAGACGGGTGATGAGACGGGTGATGAGACGGGCGATGAGACTGGCGATGAGATAGGTGATGAGGGATAAAACGAAGTTAATAATAATCGAGTTACGAGAGGCAATAAGACACATGAGTGTACTATATACTCTCCCCGCTCACCCACTAAACCGTCTTCACAGTTCACACGACCCTATCGTTTTTTGTTCTCTCAACAATTATATTTTTCTAGTAACGACATAACAAAAATAGCTATTGTCACGGTGCCAACCAGATGCCTTTATCGATAGAATTGCTTGCTCTTTATTGTTAAAGTTCCAATATACTCAATGAGTATTTTCTACGGCGACGGCAATGAAGCACATTCGAACACTCGTTGACAAAAACTGTCACCGCGATCTAGATCAAGACATCGTCTGGGTGCACAGGATACATGGGGCCGTGCAGCCGGCGAAATGTTTGCAGACCGTGACCAGCAGCGAAAAGGCATATACTTACCCATACTTTTGTAGATCTAGACAGACAACAGCGCGCTGAGGATGTAACCTCACTCTCTCGGACACGCGGGCTGTCCCGTGGAAGACGCGCGTACGATGAAAAATATCGAGTGTGAATGGGAAATGGCTGCTTTAGCAAGATCAGCTATTTAATCACGACCTACGATATTTATCACAGATGCCCACACGGGTCGTGGATAGAAGTGCACGGGATTCGTGACCTTAGGATGATCGATTTAGACAGGGTGAATGTTAACATACGCATGCACTGTATCTTCACTTCCAAGTCCGGTGAGCTGGGATCGTTTGGATGTGTTGATCTAAAAACCGCCTGTGCACGATGATGTTCCGTGAAGTGATTACGGCAATGCACACGTTTAATATTATAAAACACAACATGTTACCGTGGGGAAATGTTAGGAATATCGTTAGATATGCCAATATTTACGTTGGCCTAATACATAATGTGTGTGTGTGTAATTGTATACTATGAATGCAAATGTGTGAATTGATATAAATACGTATTAAAACAAAACGATATCACTCTCTATAATTTCCCAGCAGCTCGTATGTGACCATCTTAGTTTGGTACATTTATTCGATCACATACATTTATTGGATTTGATCTATACGAATTTTCATCTTTAAGCCTCTATAAAATTTTGGTAAAATATGTTTAAACTACATCTCACAATACATTCTGCACTTCTTCAACATTTGCACCCCTAAAATGCAACCTATACTCTAAATAGACCATAAACATTTCCCGGATATTTCCGCCAGCGCCAGCAGTCCGCCATGCGTATATGGTTATTGATCAGTCGTTTACTTCCGAGATTATCGAAGTTCCACTAGTTTTGAGACGATACCTTTTTGAGATTGCTTGCAAGCTAGAAAACTAGTAAAACAAGGGAGATAGTGAAGCGTGACAACAGTTATTCTATTGCAGATACACATACATATCTGGCCGCTGACAGGCTGCGTGTGTGCGTGTCAACAACGTAACAATCCAGTGCGTGCATGTAAACAAATATTCTTGTTCTTGTACCTTCTGACGTGAGCATCTCCGATGTAAACGTTTTCCTGAAAAAAGTAATATTTTCGGCGTAGCAAGTACCAGCATATGGCGTATATAGCTTCATCAGCTGTGGTCGTTATCTCGCGTACACGTAAAAAAAACGTTAACGTGAAAAAAAATGCCCCCGTTTTCTTTTGTAGCAGATCTTACCTTCGTGACATCGTCGTGGTGTTGGCGTGGTGCACTAGTTCCGTCCCCCGTAGACGGCGCTGTTGTTACTCTGGTAGACGTTTAACAGAGTTGATGCTTCGGTGCAGATGCTTTGTTCGTTCGCAGCAGGATTGAGAATAATGAACCGTATTTGCCAAGAGGCTAATTAGACACGGGTTACATCGCAGGCGCTGAATAGGACTTGATAGGTTATAGACCGTGGCTAGCGGCCGGTGCTTGGGATAATGGAAATGTGCCCCCTGTTATATAGATCCCAGGGTAAATTCACCAAGGTAGAAGACGTCCCATTTTCATCTTGAAAGGTTTGACGTTTTTAGAAGTATTATAACAAAGGTAAAGGTGCACGTGCATTTATCCAGGCATGTGGGCAGGCACATTACGTCAGTTTTGAACTTATACTGAAACACATTAGGCTTAAAAACGGCTTCATGTAATCGCGCGTGCCAATTCCTCACCAACAGTGTCAATTATTAAGTCGTAACACCAGCGTCTTTGATTTATTCCGCCTGTTTTGCTGTGTAAACCGATCTCGCAGCACGCTACGTGTGGGGTCTATTATTTATCAATACCCATTATTTATGTTGCGGTGCAACTGTTTGTTGATGTGCGTTACCTCCAGTCCTGAATCCTAGAAAACGTTACAGTGAAATGTTGCACAACTAGCACAGTTGTGTGTACTGTGTAGCGCTGGGTGTGTGTTTTTGTAGAATGAATAATCGCATATTTCACCGCGAGTGCAGCAAATTAGGTGTGGTATGTTGCGTAGCCCGCGATACTGGGAGATAGACGACGTGTGGAGCTGTACAGGAAGTTGTCTAGTCAGTATCTCGCGTACGCATATGTATATGTCTCTAACACTGCACACAGTCTCACATACAAACACGCATATACAACCGCATGCACAAGTACGAACCCACGCACACATACCCAGAACGACACACACACATACTTACGCAAACAACGATACATACACACCACCACATACACACGCACGCACGCACGCCAAACACACACACACACACACGCACTCATGCACGCAGGCACGCACGCACTCACTCACTCACTCACTCACTCACTCACTCACTCACTCACTCACTCACTCACTCACTCACTCACTCACACACACACACACACACACACACACACACACACACACACACACACACACCCACACCCACACCCACACCCACACCCACACCCACACCCACACCCACGCACGCACTCACGGACGCACACACACACGCACGCACGCACACACGCACGCACGCACGCACACACACACTCTCTAATCACCTGCAATTACGGGTTTACGTGGCATGATCCGTGGCGCCGTGCATGGGGATGTCGCCAGCCCGTTAAAAGCCAACTTTCTTTTCCCCCATCCCCGGTCGCATGTTCGACGGAATTTCGGCGTAAGTGGCCGGAGCTGTAAAGTGTCCATCCATTAGACCGCACAAATTGCTCTGACGTCTAGTGCGGTCTCGCTGCGGCTAATGTGTACGATTGCCTCTTAGAAGTCGACCAACGATGAAATCGATTTCGACTGTGTAATTTTATAAGTCAAAGTAGATCAGCTTTGAAACGACATTACCTGCCGTCAACCGCTCTCTCGCGACCCTCGACGAATTACCGTAGGAATGCCGTCCGTTCCCTGGTCAAGATCTCTGTACGACCGGACATGTGAACGTGTTTGTAAGATGGACGTGTGATTTCATGTACTCAGGCACACACACCAACATACACGCACACGCACACGCACACGCACACGCACACGCACACGCACACGCACACGCACACGCACACGCACACGCACACGCACACGCACACGCACACGCACACGCACACGCACACGCACACGCACACGCACACGCACACGCACACGCACACGCACACGCACACGCACACGCACACGCACACGCACACGCACACGCACACGCACACGCACACGCACACGCACACGCACACGCACACGCACACGCACACGCACACGCACACGCACACGCACACGCACACGCACACGCACACGCACACGCACACGCACACGCACACGCACACGCACACGCACACGCACACGCACACGCACACGCACACGCACACGCACACGCACACGCACACGCACACGCACACGCACACGCACACGCACACGCACACGCACACGCACACGCACACGCACACGCACACGCACACGCACACGCACACGCACACGCACACGCACACGCACACGCACACGCACACGCACACGCACACGCACACGCACACGCACACGCACACGCACACGCACACGCACACGCACACGCACACGCACACGCACACGCACACGCACACGCACACGCACACGCACACGCACACGCACACGCACACGCACACGCACACGCACACGCACACGCACACGCACACGCACACGCACACGCACACGCACACGCACACGCACACGCACACGCACACGCACACGCACACGCCGACTTCATGCTGATAAAAACCTATATGAAATAAATTGTCGTGAGATTGAAATGAGCATTGATACGGGCGTCGCTGCGAAGTTGGTGTTGTAAGTTTGCCGATGGCGTAGCTCGACGTTTTCGTAAGTTTGCTCACAAAAAACTTCGCCACTCGAATTTCACGCGGCAGGCGATCGGTGGCCCAGCGGGACTCGAGTCCGACCCTTGTTAGAGCCCGTGGGATCGCGTTGTAGTCGCGCCGTCACCGATGGGGAAACGGGAGAGGGTCGCCGCCCTTTAACACCCGAAGCGACGTCGGACGCTTGTGATGGAACAGCAAATGTCCTATTATTAACACACGATCTCGCTTTGACTGTGTGAACAATGGCTTTGTTGGAAGAGAGGTTTCTTTCGACTGCTGCGTGTCTCGAGTTGCCCCAATACATTCCTTGACAGTTATCCCACATCACACGTACAGCCTGCGGCTTGCGTGGAATACAATCGGAGGGCTGGCGGGTACCCACGGTCAAAAAACGATACTGATCAACTCTAATCGAATGCTTTGGCGTGTGCCTTAATAGTGCACCTACATTCAGACTCGCAAGCAACACACTGTTTTATTTAACTGTCAAAGTTTAAACGAAATCGTTGACCGCCTATGGTGGTAATTAGTGCAAACAATTACTGCAAACTGCCGTACACCAGGCAACCTCAAGTCGACTGAAGTCGCGACTTGGCTGTGTGCACGTGGAAACAGTCAACTCTACTGGTGGCTGAAGTGTTGGACAATTCAAAGCCGTCGATGTTTATTTGTGTTGACGTGTCTTGTTAGCAGACCAATGTCTCTGGTCTACTTATGCACGAAACGCGGTCCTTCGCCGAGACTCAACCAAGTATGCAAAACTAATACCCAATGCACCTGATCTCGTGTGTCCGATTGTAACACGGACGTTTCTGAGATATAAACTAATATTTAGGTGCGATGTGTGGCTTCTTGATACAGTAACATTAGGTACAGGTGACAGGGTTTTAGTAAACGAATCTTCAGAATGTCCTGTCTGCGCCGAATGCAACACGCACCTTGCCAACTATGTTCTCAATCCACGTTTTGTAAATTACTTCCCACTTATGGCTTCTCTTCGGAACGGATACATAAGTTAAGATTAAGTAAAAGGTGTTAACTGTTAAACACATATGCGTGCACGCGTGTGTACGTGCATGTATACATATGCACGTGCCGAGCAGTCAGGCACACCGGAAAGCACTTACACAGGTATGCATACACGTACATACGCAGACGTACACGCGAACGCACTCCCATGCCCACGCACGTACACTCACACACACGCCAGCCCACATGTACACACACGCACGCACACATTCATTCAATAAAACAAATAACCAACCAATCATTATTTTACTCACCCATTCACTCACAAAATTGACTGGTCGATCGATCGATCGATCGATCGATCGATCGATCGACCGACCGACCGGCCGGCCGGCCGGCCGGCCGGCCGGCCGGCCGGCCGGCCGGCCAGCCAGCCAGCCAGCCAGCCAGCCAGCCAGCCAGCCAGCCAGCCAGCCAGCCAGCCAGCCAGCCAGCCAGCCAGCCAGCCAGCCAGCCAGCCAGCCAGCCAGCCAGCCAGCCAGTCAGTCAGTCAGTCAGCAGATCACCCAATTAATCCACCCAAATAATTCGGCACACTTCTTGCCGCCGAATGAAGCACAGTCCGGTGTTGCAGCGATACTTCCAAAGGTTGTGGCACCGCCGTAAGTTCTAAGTCTCGTTCCCTGCAGTTCCTCGTTAGTAGACCTGGACACATTTCTTGTAATCCGTGTCCGGTGTAATCCAATAATACATCAATGTTTCTAGCCATTCATATGTTGCATTTCACTCGCATAGCTACGTTCCAAAAACGTCACCAAGTGAAAACAGCGCAAGAAGAAGACCAATCCTATCTACCTAAATGTGAGAACAAGTAACCGGAAGTGCAAATATTATTCCGAAGGCCAACACACGGCAAGACCCGCGACTCGCTGTCACGGGTTGACGTCACGGGTCACGCGATCTCTCGTGATATTGTCGCGCAACGAGACTGTGTGACATCGCGAGAACACCGCAACGGGGGGGTGGTGAACTCTGTCATCACACGCCCAGGTCGTCGTTCAGTCACAGGGCGGTTACCTTTGAAGGTGCGTTAGTTACCCGCGGGGTACGGCGGTGGAATGCGCGTGTCGGACCGAGGTGCATATACTTAGCTCTTATGGGGCGTTATGAACTTAATCAGCTGTCATCGTTGAGACTGAGTTACACACGTCCATTCATCTTGTGCTACGCGGCGTCCGCTCACATCTCTCGCTCGTCATCCACGGACAACACTCACTTGACCGTGAAGATGGTTGTTAGTTTTATCCCAGTCAACTTTGGCTTGATCGTGATTGTAGCGATTTATATACATTTGGTTACGTATTGATTACTTGGCATTCTGCCGTCACCCTGACATAGGAATGGACCGCCAAGGAATGTAGCCTGTCTACATTACTGATCATATAACTACTTTTCAATATCGGAACGTTCGTTGTTTAGTCTATTTGCTCACGTCGGATTTCTTGGCCTATAAAACTGCAGTGTTGCTTTTCCACTTCACCACATATCTGGCTTCCCGCTTCGCTTTTGACCACGTCTTCCACTGCAGTTCTTGCCTTTTGTTTCCTACCAGTTTTCACCTGGTTACTTTTGGGTGCCCTACAGTCTGTTCCCCTTCTGGACGCTAGACAGTTGCCGTCTTTTTATCTCTACTTAAAATCAAACACAGTTCTATCTTGCTATTTTGTAATTTCTATACATTGTTTTATAAAAAGTTATCAATTAAGTCAAACCCCTTGCCGTGTATGTCCCGGGGGATGTACCGCCACGTGTTGTTGCGAATTAATTAATTTTGCTGCATCAGACGTATTTTGGAGTCCTTCGCCGAGTCGATGGTTTGATAGAGAAGACCCACGGTCACGGACTGATGGGCGAAATGACAGCGGATTATCGGAACCGATTAGCGAGTTATGCGCGGGGCCGTATCTCGTTGAAACCTCAGCACGAATGTGTACTGAGACAGACACACGTAATTGGCCGTAAACGTTGTCGTACACGATGCGTGACATTCAGGACACAGGCCTACTTACAACGTACTTGATTCATGAGTTATTCAGTATACGATATTTTGTAGCAGATGTTGTAACAGAAAACAACGATGCAAATTTTCTTAAACGAAAAATCTAAAAAGGGGTTAAATTTGCAGGTATAATGAAGTTTCCAAAGGTAACAGACGCAGCTCTATTGTATTAATTTTAATATTATAATATATACTGTGATGATGTATTACCAATATGTTCAGAGATATTTTGGTTCATCTAGTATGGTATCAAATTTAATAGAATGTGTGCGTCGAATGCTCCCCGCGTCTACAAAAAGGAGTAAGTTAAGACTCACCTATCTAACCCTCAGATTAAAATGTGCTCATAGTCAACCAGAAATATCTGCATAGTGGAAGAAAATGGGTCTCAACAAAATAAAAGCGTCTCTAAAGCCTAAGGGTATATGAGTTATTGGTAGAGCAAACGATGATATTCGTTGTCGTCAGACGTGTTTCGATAGTGACAATATTTATAAATATAATAAATAACAGTGACAATATTTGTTGTCCAATTGGCAACTTGTTAAGATACAGAAACGCTGCAAGATGATAATTTGATGAAATTGGATTGGACGTATCCTTGGTAAAAAGAAGCCACTTCATCACAATCCTGTTTTCCGCTTAGCTGTGTTTTACCTGTGACCCGGTGATATTGATTGTCTACGTGATGTCCCGGGAAAGTCGTTGACCACCATCCCGGGATTGTCCGATGACTGTCCATCCGAACGTCCCTTTACATTCCTGGAGGCAGCGAAGCGTTGCCGAGCACGGCAATTATCGCACGGACTCTCCCACACCCGCTGACCCCGTCAGCGTCATGCCGTTCCACGCCGCCGCACACGCCGCCGCACACAGTGGAACAACGTCACCTCGTTCCACGCCGCCGCACACAGCGGTCTCTGCCTGAGACGGCGGCATCACGACGACAACGGCGCCGCGTCGATCAGATACACAGACTTCGTTGACATGTCGTTTGTTACCTTTCCTCTTCCGTCGACTCGGCGCGATACTGGACATATCTTCTTCGCAAGACTAACTGATCAGTACATTGAATACTAAAGACGTTCTTGTTAGTTTAAAGTAATTGTGTGTTTATCTAGTGTGCGTGTGTGGTCGGTATTGGTAGACCAATCTGATATGACAGTTTCACAATAGTATCGCGAGCTTATCTGCCGTTGGTGCGCTAAGAATTGAATTCTTAATGTGATCGTGTTATTGTATTCTAAATAGTTCAAATGCAGTTGATTAGGAAATGAGCGTGCATGCAGGCGTGTGTACGTATGTGTAATATATATATATAAGATTGTATACTCAGTCCGTATCCTTATTAATGATATTTGAATTACTGACTTAATCCTCTTCGCTGCAATTAGAGCGCAAGGCCACAATGAAGCTTCAACGACGCACCCTGCCATTTTGTGCATTATTTTTTTCCATTCCAGGAGGTTCAGTGCTTCGTTATTTCCATGTGGTTCTCCTCCGGCTATATTTGGATTGTCCTCTTTTTTGTTGTGGTTTCCATTCAAGGGTTTGTCTTGTAAACATGTTGGTGTCTTTTCAAAGTCCAATTTCGTATGCATATCTAATTTCGTTGGACATGCATTCATATATAGTTACATTCCACACCAGTCCGGGACTTACGAATCTGTGTATGGTTGCACACGTAATCGGTTACCTTGCCTCTAGATTGAACATTCCTACATAAACGATGTTTGCCTCCTCTAATACAAGTGACATTACACGTTATATCCGTCTCGTTCAATGCAAATCCCAGTCTAGTGTAAACCCCAATTCCACGCCGCGTTCTCACAATTTTTGACCTGAAACCGCAAACGCGACCCGGTTGTCTAGAGCGGGACATTATCACACGGCATGGAACTGCTGGCCAGTACACTCGGTATATGTGCACACACGGGCACAATGAAGAGTGGGACAATCACAGAGTGGGGCAATAGTGCAGAGGAGATAAGAATCACCGCGGTTGTCACCGAGGGCGTCGGAGATGGTTTCAACATCACCCGGTTGAATAAGACTGATTACATACGTCGACGGTTCAACGACGTGCCGCTTGCTAAAGTTAGACCGTCAGGTCGGGTGCCATAACTCACGGTCCTCGCACCTACAGTGGTGCTGCGTGCGTCTTGCCAAGGTCTGGCTGTGCTCTTTCAAGGTCTGGAATCAGGGCTTGACACCACCCTGCGTGGTCGCAGTTTCCTGACATACATAGTTTATACACGACCACCAGTACATTCACGTGAAGATTGGTCAGTTAGGTTTATATGGTTTAGTTTTTTAGTCCCAATTTGCGCGATGTCTTCCTCGCCTACCTGAAAGCTTCATGTCGGCCATGTCATTGGTCATTCGAACCTCGTCACACAGAAGAGTCCAGACAGTATAATAATTACACCAAGAAAACTACTAGTATTACATTAAGTCGTTTATGTAGTTGGTCCATGTGAAGTGTGCTACACACTATATATGCGTGGTTTGCTGTATTGAGAATAATACTTGAAATACCTCATGCGATACTTCATTTTGGTCGGCTGTGTCCCGCGGTCTTATCTATGACGCTATGTGACAATACTTTGGGTGGCAGCAAATAAAAGAAAGCTCATTGTGATATAAATAACGTGTACTAAAAACAAACAAACAAACAAACAAACACACAAACAGACAATCAATTAAATCTTAATGTTGTATTCGTTGACATTAGATAGGGTGAATAAGAACAGCTTTCCGTAGATCGTGTCGTCGGGAGACTATCGGGAGACTTCAATGATAATTCACTATACTAGTATATACAAGGTGAAGTCAGCTGATGTGTCTCCCAGGATACGTCAGTCGTGTACCTGTATTGCTACGGTGTAGTACATGATCCCTGTACAGATGTCATGGCGAGTAAATCTGGCAAACACCAATACCATTAAAGCCTCCTACAGAGTCTCTTTTCGTTATAAATTTCACTGTATCCCAGTGAGGAATTAATTCACAGTCACGATATATGTAGTATTTTATGTACTGCGGAATCATTACAAAGTCTCTGCCAGAAAGCGACTTGTTAAAGGGTAACAAAAGGCAATTAGTTGAGTCTGTGCATTAAGACATATTAACACAGCCTGACCATTTGTGACTGTATACCTGAAACGGTTATGATATAGTAGTTTAGTAGTTCAGTGAACCCATACTATTTCGGCCATTGTAATGATGTGTTCTCAGTTGAGAACATAAGTTATCGTCAAGTGTATACTCTCCAGCTGTCACTTATAAAGTCGTCACATTCACATGGTGCATGATATATCACTACTGCAGCATTATAATAATTGTTCGTGGTTACGCATACATATCAATCAATCACACTTAGTAATATCATGACCGACGTCACAATTCAAAGTTTATTGGTCAAGCTATACTCACCACAAGAATAAGATGTCGGCTGGATACTAGACACGTTATCAGAATTATCCACTTTAACTCATCATTCCGAGGTAGCCATCTTTCTTAGATGCATGTCATCAAACACTAACCTTTTGTTCACTTTAACATTGAAAGATACGAATGCTTCGTATAAATAGGCGCGTTTTAGTTCACCCTATTTTGGAAGATGACATAACTAGGTGTGCTATACTAAATTACAACAGTTTAGCAATCATAGTCATAACTTATTAGTACTTGAAGACGAAGTATCAACGAAGAACGAGTGTGTGTGTGTGTGTGTGTGTGTGTGTGTGTGTGCGTGCGTGCGTGCGTGCGTGCGTGTGTGTGCGTGCTTGCGTTCGTGTGTATATGTGTATATGTGCGTGCGTGCGTGCGTGCGTGCGTGCGTGAGTGAGTGAGTGAGTGAGTGAGTGAGTGGGTGGGTGAGTGAGTGAGTGAGTGAGTGAGTGAGTGAGTGAGTGAGTGAGTGAGTGAGTGAGTGAGTGAGTGAGTGAGTGAGTGAGTGAGTGAGTGAGTGAGTGAGTAAGTGAGTGCGTGTCTTACTATATTCTGCGACGAGAGCTATTGTTAGAGCGATAGACTGATGTTCTATCCTGTAGGGTTCCACATTAATGTATTCACGTCGAATTTCAAATAAGAAAAATTGCAAAAATGGCAGTAAATACCATGGATTGAATTGAATTATTTAATAATTACAGGTACGAAACTACATAGTTTTCATTTTAAGCTGCAAATTATAATATTAATAGCGAACAGTTGCCTGGAGATGCAGTGAAATATTTCGGGGAGAAGGGGATGCAGTTACATGGTGGGAAACTTTACGCAGACTTCTTGCCCAACCCGTCCCCTGAAGCCACCGTCACTGAACCCACCATCCACCCGCTGGCGATACAAGTGGTCTTCAGCGTCGCTTCGTCAGTGTTGATATACCTGAGTAGGTTCCTCTGGCAGTGGGCCTCAGTCTGTTCCCACCGGCACGGTTGCCCTGAAGTAGCCTACAGTGTGGAGGACGTGTTCTTAAGCAAAAATGCGTTGGTCAAACGCTGCCAGGGTGCCATATATTATAACAATAACTGTTTCTTATATGGCCGGTCGGCGTTAATTCTTTGCGCGTTGCCACCGCCGTTTCGTAGTCACGTGACGAGATTATGACGTCACCGGCGCCATCATGAATCTGTCGATAGTAAGGCGTAAAACACTGACTACGCCAAATATACCCCTTGCTGCTTCCGACAACACGTGTAAATATAGGAGCAGCGTGGTGTTGCACCTAACGAAAATAGCCGAACTCGTAAGAAAGACAAGAAATTCAGCTGTAGATAAAACCAAATGTCGTAAATATAGGAGCAGCGCAATGATGCACCTACTGAAATAGTTGAACTTGTGAGAGAGAGAAAACGGCAGAGATAACGTAATATAATATATATGTCGTCATTTGACACTGTGTAATATACGCATACCTGATTAATGGTTTCGGGTGTTCAGCGCAGTTAATGACATGTTCCGTGCACTTTTCTAGTGCGATACGCCGGTGTCTGAAGCTAGTTGTTAACCGGTCACGCTTCACTGACGTCACGACAAAAACTCGTTTGAACAGTGGACGCGTGTCTTGGGCTGTGGGAACCATTTGTTATCGCCGTATTGTTGGTGGCGTGACTTGGACAAGTTAATCAAACACCGAACACCTTGTTCTCGGCAAAACAACTCAAATGTGGTCTGTTGAACCTAAAAACTAGTAGCATGTTTTCATTTGGAATTCTGAAGACCGTATGACAGGATGAATATAATAGTTGATAATCTAGTAGATTCGCTGAACATGTTTTCGCAGGAAATTCACACGAATTGTGTATATGCAATTGGATGGTGGACACGCAATGTCGTCTAGAAATAATAAACCTATTGTTATCTTCGACGCCATTGTCTTCGGGCTTCGTGTTTGTGTCCTCCAAACGTCCCCTGTGCGACATTGTCGTCGTCGATTTTGTTAATAATTATTTTAGTTCATATTAACAAATATGTGTAATAGTTTATAAGGCCATTCTGGTGTGTGGTTTTCTTATAAATACAGTTTAACTAGTTCGATGACCAAATATTGGGTTTGTAATCGTTATGTTTACCCGGCTCGTGACGTCATTTCCGTTATTTTTGCAGGGATCTACAAGGAAACAACCTGACGATTCTGAGACGTGGCGACTTCGCGGGATTGAGAGAACTTCGCATTCTGTAAGTATCGAGCATCAGTAATATAAACACATTCCAGAGCGAAAATTCTTCCGTCACAGCCAATTTTAAGACCCACTTTACAGTGGACCAGTTGTGTAACTTATAACAGCTGTCCAGTATATAAGTTAAACCGCTCCCTTCGTCCCTATCTACCTCCCTCCCTCCCTCTTCCCACACCCCCTCTCCCTCCCTACTTCCTCTCCCCCTCCCTCCATCCTCCCCTAATCCCCTCACTCCCTCCCTCTTCCTCCAGTATTTCTCCCTTGTCTCCACCTCTCCCCTTCTCCCCCTCTCTCATACAGCTCTTACCAGGTGACGTTTATCATCAGAATTCCCTATGTCAGGAATGCTTTATTCATGTATTTTTTAGACATTGCGGAATGTACAATGTTTGTCTGTCCCGCACTATGGGGTAATTCCCGGAATAGCCCCTACTTATTACCCAATATAGCCGCCTCCTCAAAGCGTTCCTCGAAGCTGTTTCGACCACGGCCGCTGTGATCACGATCTTGCGTTTTCACACCTGCGATGAACAGTAATTCACTTGCCCTTATTTGTATGTGTCTGATACAATATATTAGATACGTGTATTAAGTTTGTCATAAGAATGTTCTGTGCCGTAAGGTATTGTTATGATTTTAACAGTGCCGTGTAACGGTGTATTAGCTACCAGTTGAGCTATGATATGTATGGGTCACTCATTTAAGTTGACTGATGTGATGCGTCCCATTTAAATGTGTTTGATTTTGTATTCAGACAACTGCTGGATAACCAGATTCATACCATTGAAAAAGGATGCTTCGACGATCTGGTAGCCATGGAAAGACTGTAAGTATAAGTGTAGGTCGACATGCTAATGATGAAACGTTTATAAACTGTAGGCGAGGATGTTGCTGGATGTGATATGTTAAAAGACAAAATTGCAGCAAGAACTAGACAAGTTGTAGACAATGAAGTCAGTGTGATCGACGTTCGTAGTGTGTGTGTGTGTGTGTGTGTGTGTGTGTGTGCGTGTGTGCGTGTGTGCGTGTGTGCGTGTGCGCGTGTGCGCGTGTGTGTATGCGAGCGAGCGTGCGTGCGTGCGTTCGTGCGGCCATGCGTGTTTGTGTAAAACATAGGGAGTTTCCTCGACACTTCCCGCTCCCAGGTCTTTGTGATTACTTATCTCTCCCTTATCTCCCCGACAGGCGGCTGAACAGGAATCAGTTGTCGGGACTTCCGGACCTACTCTTCCAGAACATGCCGCAACTCTACCGACTGTGAGTACTATTGTAGCGAACACGTGACCGTCACGCTGTCAGCGTTATGTCCTCGTATAAGACCTTTAGGGGCAATATTTTTTAAATTATCATGTTTTTGTCACATTGTTGTAACCTCATTACCGTCTCGTTATTTTCCCGTTACGTCATTTTTGCATCCAATTTTTACTGTTTACCAGTTTATCAAACGGTAGGCCACCAACAGTAATCAAGTTGCCATAATTAATTAACACGTCTGTAGACAAGCCGCACACCGCGCCCGGGTTCCGGCTTGGACCGCGCCAAAATGTCTCATAAAGTGCAAACTCTCCCCGGCCGATTTCGCAAGTCGACCGCATAAACGATTCTACTTTTATCAACACCGGAGCAGTTGGTCTATTTTTACCTTTTGCAGTCACTAAAATACCAACATGAACAGTGGTTTTATAAACACTTGCAAGTAAATTAGCGGTGCTACGTATAATACAAATACTTCATATACTATTTTCCCGCCCAAAATAGTTGTCAGAACGTTTTACTAGACGAATGTGGGTGTTATCAAATCACGTAAATAAAGTATGGACATTTCCTTAATGCTTCTTCATGTAGTAGTGTAGTATACAGTGTGCATTTACACGCAGACACAGTTGCGTCTGGCCAGGAGTTGGCGATTGTCGTGTGCAGTCGATAATTCAACACAAGGCCATTTTCACGGAAGTGCGCTAGGGACGTGTTCGCCTGTACAGGCACGCCTGCATATAAACTGCGCTGAACGTGTAATGATCCACGCGACGCAAGGACAGATTGACAGCCGATCAATGTATTGTGGACATCGCACTGCGTCGACGTAAACACACGAACTAGTACAAAATACAATGAGTGTAGATATAATCATTATTTGGATAAGCGCAACCGTCAAAACTACGTTTAAGATCTCTACGCACGTGCACCATTCAGACACATACAACATTAGCATAATTTTGTTTACACACATACAAAAATGAGTGTACATTTTACATATATATATTTACATATTATTTAATAGGCCTACTTGCAGTAATAAATTATAGTTAAAGGGTTTTCTGCGAAATTCCTTTTCAAATCCTACAGAATATAGAATATAATACATTATAGTAACCAGAAATAGAAGTCTTCTCGCATGGTTGGTCTTGATACAAATCCTGCAATATTCTACACGTGTGAGACAATGTCTTCCCTTTGTCCACAACAAAGGCGTTCTCACGACTCGCGTGAGACGATGATGGCCACGTATCGATGTAGGTACCGGAATATGCGATGTGTAAAAGCCCCACCCACCCTGAGGGGTGTCCGAACACTGGCCTCGCCAAGAGGTGTCAAAGAACGAATCGACAAACACGGAAGCTGTTATCTTTGATGTCATACGGAAGTCTAAATCACACACGCAACTATAAAGATACACAGCGGCGGCTCTGCCACAGCGCATTTTGTGCATATTAGAAAAAGTATGTCCTAGTAGTAAATGCACCGCATTCAAATCCGTTTGTGGTATCGTGCCAACAATTATATATAATCGCAAACGGTATATGTGCCTGTAAAGCCTTTTGGTTTGCAGTGCTTGCTTACAGAGCTCTACGATAATGGGAAGACAAAATTGTAATGTTTGATTCGTTTCGTACCAAAACATTGTCAGCAAGTAAGCCATGAATGATGAAAAGAGTAAGTACATGTATACAGCGTAAACAAACGGTTTAAGCTTATGCATTATATCCATTGTCTGTTTATGAATAAGTACTGAATTGTCACTTTTGTTGAATTTATATCTATCTATGGGCGACCTATACGTTTGATCCATATTTATTCATGAATTTCGTCGTGTTATTGACTCGCGTCGAAATGTTAGTTGACTGGATCTGGTGGCATATTGGTATATACAGCAAGTGGCTGAGTCGGCAACTGTTTGCGCTGGACGGTAATAGACCTTCTGCAGTTACCAACAGCACGCACGGCTCTTCCTCCCGTACTGTTTGCGTTTCCGATATTGCATGTTTAGTATTCCGAAGATTTCAGCCCATGAATCATAGTCCCAGCAGTGGCTATATCGACGCTATAGGCCTAGGCAACCGTGCTCGACCTAGACACGGTTGAAAGTAAGACGGTGGCTTTTCCGGCGTTCGCTTCCGAGGGATATCGAGCCAGCGTTCGAGAGCGGATCGACAATGGCGCCCGCTTTCGGCGCGCCAACTTCCCGCCGCTTCCATTGTGGCGGGAACCACGGCGACGGCACGCGCACTTCGCGAGCGCCGAATGTCGTCTGCGTGAGCATGGAAACGAGGCGTTTGCTGGCGGCGTCTTTGGCGTATCCGAATATTTGCGTCAAGTGGCAGCTCAGCGCGAACCGTCGGGCGGCTGTGTTGGTGCAGGTGGCGATTCGATTGTACCCTTTCAGACTGCGTTCAAAGCCCGCCGGAATTCGTCGCCTCTGCGAGTAAACAGCGCCGGTTGCGTCCGAGCCTTTGAGACGGCGTCGGACGTGTCAAGTTGTCAGCGATGCTGTGGTTAGAGAGTTTACGCTCTGATTTCCCCTCCGTCGGCGAATCGAGCAATTTAATGCTGAGGACTCATTGGTGGTCTCTCGGATGACAAACCGCCATTCAAGGATCGGTCATGGCTCATGCCCTGAGGTGACAGGAGCACGACTTGGGCGCAAGGCCCTGGCCTAGGGATCACCGCAGAATGTTTAGGTGAACCACGAAAGTGAGGGTTATTTGATTTTCTGGCTCCAAACTGTTCATTGTCTGTGAAACACCAAAGTGAACAACCCCATTGTCCGACAGCAAAGATCGACTTCTGACAACTGCCGAATAATACCGAGCGATCCCGATTACTAAAACCCAGTAAAATTACAAACGGATTTAAGAATAAAACCGTCTTTATAGACATAATTAAATCAACGACTCACTCACGCCAACAAGTATTAACACCACACGCGCTCGCCAGAGCAACACAGTCGGAAACAGTCAGCCTCCGTCTTCTTTCCCTGCGCCATAAATCGTGTCATTTAGCGGCCGTTCGTTGAAACTTCGGGCTTCGTAAACCGATTCGGTGGCGTTATAAAACGATAGCGACGGCGCCGCTTGGTCATTTTATGATTCGTTCCTTGTCGCGTTCGCTCGAAAAATTCCGCAACTTCACTGGCTGGAGTCACTGTCATAGCGCCCGCTCGACCTGCAAGACGAATGAAACTGTCAACGCGTCAGGCGCGAGTGTTAACGCCGTCGGTCTAGGCCTAATGACAGGGCTCTTGATACGGCTGATATGCGTGCGACGAGGAGCAATGTGACTACCTTTGAGTACTCGCTTGGCGGTCTCTCTTTGCGTGAGACAGACTGGAGCTTCATTAATCAGGAAATATATATCAATATACGGCATTATAACAGAAAGACTATTATGGTGATATTTATTGTTGTTTAAAATGTAAATCATGTGGTGCTGAACTGTGGCTGGGCGCTATGGACATAAACAACCACAAAACGGTCTCATTTATGAAAATTTCCATGAAATGTAATTCTAAGCGAATGCAGACGTGATCAGCTAGAACATGTAATACTAAATAATTGTGCAATTTAACCGCGAAGAATGCCCAATGCATATTCGATGTGCCAGCAATCTGGGAGACTCGCGGTAAACGAGAACATTATGGGCCAGCGTCAGACGCCAGTGTGATTGTGTTTGTAAAACACGATTTATTACTGTAAGATTACTGCTCACAAAACGGGTTATCTGGACAATTTAAACGCTTCGTCGCGCGAAATGTCAGCCGCTTCATTTGTCACGCAATAAAAGCGGAGTACTAGAGCGTAATGTTTAATATACGTGCACAATATAGGGCCAATCAGGACGTAACAAGATAACATGCTTCAATCGGCCGATTTGGTGGTAAGGACTTAGGTGTCAAGTTAGTTCCAAGCCCCGCGTGGATCGATGTCATGCGATTTCTCATAGGCGTCATTAATATGCAGTAAAGGCCCGGTTACACAAGAGATTCTGTCATACGACACGGTGTCGCTTCAAACTGCAAGTATGATAAATTAAATAACGCCAATCCGCAATTCGGTTTTGATTAAAGGTCATGACGAGTCCGCATTTTGAAAAGTTTATAAATATTCGCACCGCTTAAAGGTATTTTGTGTAATGCTAACTTATAAAATAGCGATGTTACGGTAATGGCGGAGACGCCGAAAAAATTGCCGTCGAGACCTGCGCGTTTGTTTTGTGATTTTTTTTTTCGTTAGAGGAATGCAAGTAAAACAATTGTAGTAACGTAGTGTGTGTACAGTGTATATGTATGTAATATATGTAATGAGAAGTTTGGCGGGTGTTGGTGGTCGTTTTCATGGTTAATGGTCAATCCAACCTAGTTGTCTGGCATCCACATTTGTCATTGTGTCTGTGACTGTCCCAATGAATCCCCTGGACCACTGTTTCAGTTCTCTGATCAATAATTCAAAGGGTAACAAAAATACAGCTTACTGATACTGTCTTTCACTGTACTGTTTCTACAACCGTATGAGGATCAGTGTGGCATATTGCTGTCGCGATTTCGTGTAATTTAGGGCTCTCCTTTGTTTTGACAGCTGAACCAGCAGTCGCCACCGTGACGTATTATTTTTCCAAAGTACAAATAGAAGCTGGATTTTGATTGGCTACATCGTCCCATGTGGTCCCGTTCATGGTTTCGGTGGTTTTGTTAGATTTTTCGACTTTAAGACCACTTTCTGAGTAAACCATTGAAAAAATTGATTGTAGTTGCAAATGGTTAATTTGCGTAAACTGTTTTAGGTGCATAACACCAAACCGTTTACTTTTTTGCCGTTTAACACCAATAGTTATGTGCCTTGGCCCAGTGTTAACGTTACTGTAGTCCACAGTGTGTTTATAAAAGTATAGAACTTCACACCGCTGCTGTCAGTCGATGACGAATCACAGGCGAAATGTAGGAGCGACACCTTCTTCAAAAGGGACCTCTTATCGTCGCGCTATCCTACGTATCAATTGACACCTACTTCGAGGGCGTGCTCGTTTGATCGATGGGTCGTCGACGATGTAGCAGAAATTGTATTAAATAAATAAACAAATACGACACGGGTGTCAGCGCAGTTCCCCAGTTATCGCCGTCTGTGGCATAAAGCCCAGCTATCACCCTTGTGTCTGTGTCTGCTTCGAAACTAGTGACAATAACGGCACTTACGTCATTGGTGGTTGTCATCATAAAAAAACAGATCAATCTTACACGATCAATGAAATATTACTCTCATAATGTAAACGTGTAACTGCTTAAAAGGTCTATGTAAGCCTACACTTATAGATGCTATGCAATAGTCAATGACACGCCATACAAAAACGTTGGCAAAGATTAACTACAAGTCCCTCGTTTTGTAAAAAAAAAAATCCCATGTTCCTTTCCAGTAAACAATCTTCCATGGTGCAAAATGTCATGCTTTCGGACGTAATGAAACCGGAAGTAATGAAACCGGAAGTAATGAAACCGGAAGTAATTAAGTGATACGTTCGCAGCTGAGGAGATTATATCCCATCGTACGATTAATCAGCACACCAGAAATGCTGACTGCAGCAGACAGAGAGAGTGGACGAGAGAGGGTGGACGAGAGAGGGTGGACGAGAGAGGGTGGACGAGAGAGGGTGGACGAGAGAGGGTGGACGAGAGAGGGTGGACGAGAGAGGGCGAACGAGAGCGAGACTTACAACGCTGGAACAGTATCTGCTACATCGCTAGCGATCTCTTTCGGTTCGACTCTAACCACAATGTCTTGTTTCCCGTTGAATTCCGCGGCGCTGTTCCCTTTGCGCCGTTAAACCGATAAAATTCCACGCACATGCTGCGCGTGTTGCTTCGTAAACTTCCGGTCCATCGGACAGACGGATGACGCACCCGCGGTCGACGGAAGGTTTCCTCGGTATAGGCAAATATCCCAAGTCCGTACGCTGCTGCTGTTTGGGTGTTTTCCACCTGTGATTGGATAATCCAAAATAACAACAGCCGCACTCCTTTTGGGTCTCTACTGTATCCCCTTGACATTCCCACGAACCTCCAACTGCATCCTCCTTTGAGATTTCCAACATCGAGGCTCCCTATAGACCTTTAGCTGTAACCCCTGAGTAATCGAACGGAATTGTTTACCTCAGCTCCCGCGCACCCCCATCCCACCATGAGGGGGCATGAATCCCATATCGAATGCAAATTTTCCGTATGATCATTTGTGCTAGGTATATTTGCTATATTTGCTGTACTAGATATTTCCGTATCAAATTGTAGGCACAATACGATTTTGATTTTATTCAAATAAAACAATTGTGAAAAACTACGCAATTTCTTATGTCAATCACATAAGTAAAACATTGAATGACATTTATACCTCAACCGTATAGAAAATACTTTTGAAGTGGGGTCCAATAACACATGTGTTATAGTGTTATAGCAAACAGTACGGCGAGATATAATAGTATTTCATGTCATTCTGTTCCTGGCTTGTGCCAAAATATTCTGAGACCTGACACCGAGCGAAACATCCCATACACAACGATGTCAGATACAGTTGCGTGGCTGGTTTATCTTCATTCAACTATTGGTGACGGCAAACATCGACGTTAACCAGACACACCAAGCGGTCGTGTTTGGAAGTGATCGTTGGAAAATATTGTCAAACTTTGAGAGAAAAAATCTCCATTATAAACACGGCCATCGGAGACGCGGTCTTCCCGTGTGTCTGCGTCAGCCGCACAGCCAGGGCCAGAGAGAACAAAGTCCGCGCTGACACAGAGCCTTCAACATGGCGACGTCGGTGCGGGCAGCCTGTCACGGCGCTGGCGTGTGTCCCCGTGTCATGATCGTTGCACCGCATGACACTGTACGCGTCATCACCACGAGACCAGACCTCCTTCCTGTGTGGCGGTGAGGACGTATCAGTGACTGACAGTCTTGTCTTTATCGTCCCGCACTCGTGTCGTCTCTATCGCGAGTCATCCCTAGCTCCCGCACCGAATACAAATTGTACAATACGGACTTCCGTTGTCTTTCCCACGCACTGAAACATGATCACATAAATCTGACGATAGCGTTCTACAGAAATTAGAAGAAAAGAAAATTTACTATTTTTGGACACCTTTATATAATGTTTTTATATATCTAATGTATAATCTTTCACACACATTAACAATATATCTTAATTTCTTTCAAATGCCGCAGGTTCAAATCGCCCGTTGTTTGTCTAATTTTAAGCGGCATCGCGGGCATTTTGTGGGCCCTATTACTCCACCTCGAAACCCTACAAAAGGAAAAAACCTAGAGGAAGACCGGCGAGACGTTAGAGAGACGAACTAGACGACTACTGGTAGGATACCATCTGGCAGAGGATAGCGCAAGATAGGCAGATGTGGAAGCAGCATGCTGAGGCCTTCGCACAACCACGGGACACTATGGTTGCACGATGATGATGAAGATGATGACGATGATTATTGTGTGACTTATGTGGGAAAGACTCCGCTGTCATACAAATTATCCTTAAATAGCTTACTGGCACATCGCACAAAAATTCACTTCAGTGTTTGTATTTTCTTTTTTGGCAACATTATGATTGCATGCATGTTGTTTTTAAGTGAAAACTAAACGTTAAGACGTATTACAAGACTTAGTGTCGTCTCAACGCATACAAACCTCTTCGTTTTTCGTTCCCCGTTTCGTTTTGACAATCACTCAGAGGACTAATATTGGTGCATGGGACACCGCGGTCTGTCTATGGCCGGCTGTTCCACGGCGTTGTTTCAGCATCAGGAGGTAGCGGGGTCTAATCACCCACGACACGTGACTCTGGAGCGCCGTTGTGAGTGGTTTATGAGTCTCGTGAACATCGTCCGTCAGTCGCCGTGCCTCTGTCCGCGAGTTAACGGCGTACAGATTCTGTCACACGTTGTTATTTCGGTCGTTATTTAGCAACGAAGCTTTGTAATAGAATTGCCCGGCCTGATAGCTCTCAACGCGCTAACAGCAGCATTACCGCGGCCGGCGGATAAACAGCGTAAATCACCCGCGCCGTTATGGATTCCGAAACGCCGTCAGCTTGCGGCATGAGACGGGGCGAGGCGGGTTGGTTGCGGTCGGCCGTTTAACCTCCGGAGATGTATCGGAGGCTCGCCGCGCACAGCATCTTGAGTAGGCTGATCAACTGTAGACGGCCCCGTAATAAAACCGAACCCGAAACCCACACATCCCGATCTCTTCCCCTGGAGCACGCGACTGCTCGTGACTCGCACCGCCAAACGGCTCAGTACTGCTAGTGCTACCCTTGATACTGCCCGTGCGTGTGTGCGTCCGTTACACTTGTGCACACGCACGCACGCACGCATACACTACCACACACAAACACACGGACGAACAAACACACGCATACGCACGAACATGTACACGAATATTAAATCACAGACCTCCCACACACCCGTAACTGATGCACACTAACGTGGGCACGCACGCACACACGCTCTCCCTCTCTCGCGCGCACGCACGCACGCACGCATGCGCGCGCGGTTTTGTTGTTGGTTGATGACCGGGCCATTGTATGTTCCAGGGACCTGAGCTACAACTTGCTGAAGGTGATCAGTCGCAACACTCTCACGGGAGCCCCTCTGCTGCGCAACTTGTGAGTATGACGTCATGTCCTACGTACCCTTTTCCCCACCCCCCTCCCCCCGCATAGGAGACACGCCGCTTGATAGGTGTCGTAGTGTACCAATTTATAGAGATTAGTAGTGATCTGTTGTCGTAAATACCAAAGGAATATCACCCGAACTTATTATAATAGCTATTCCTTGAAATATGGAGTCCCCAAGTTTTCCAATCCCTGGAAGATTTTTGAAGTATTCTAACTTACGAAGGTCCCCTGAACGACACACAAAATTTCAGTCAGATATACGCAAATCTAACTGAGATGTGGGTCTACATGCACGCACAAAGACACCTGTTTCTATACTATTATATGGTATTTAATCAAGCTTCAGCAAGCGTCTTCCAAGTCAAGAAAGTTCGCAGTTTCAACAAGTTCCACGTTAACAGTATGGTCTGTAGGGCATATCGTCGGAATCTCTGCCTCGTGAACCTCAGTTGACCTTCGTTCGCTGCGTTTCCAGTGAAAAGCGGTTACATAAAAATAAAGCGATATATTTGTGGATATGAATGCCTTGAACGCATCCATCTTATCGTATTTTCTCTGAATGCGTTGCAAAGAAATCGAGTTGGTGCTGGATTGAGCAACGTTGCCAGATTGACAGGTAAAATGCTTTTAGCAAACACAAAACTGAAAACGGTGCTTTGAGATAAGAAACGATACCCCTATATCTTCTTAAAACTAACTTGCAAGGATAGCTGGGCGTTCCTCAAAATGCGCATTGAAAGGTCACTTGACTGCATGTGTCTCGCTTCTCGGAGTCAAGTCCAGAGATAAGCGAGCGGCGTGTCTATACACTCCTGGTTTAGAATGTTAAGATAACCATCACGCGTTATTAACACCATATACTTTTCCGTTGCAATCGCGTCCAGACGTGCTTGTGTTGTCCACTCGGTGGTCAAACATTCTAGGCCTAATGGCGTGTGTGATTGTGGTCAGCGATCTCGCTACAGACCGCGGCGATCGCAGATCTCGTCCGTGTAATTTAGATTAGACGTTGGTTTTAATATAACTAGCCGACGACAGCCGACCATTATCGGCAACTTTGCCTTGACGAGCTCGCCGGCACAATCACGGCCCTGTGCCGCCAATTACGTATCAGTGAGTGGCTTTATCGCCGTCGCACAATAACACCCATAAAGTCGTTAAAATGACACGGACAGTTTTCTGCGTGACTGTGAGATATCAATTACAGACTGGTCTCCGTATAGTGACTATTGTGTGGGAAGGCACGGCTATTTCAAGCCGCCGGCGTTACGATTGACTATCTCCGTAACGCTCTTAGTTACGCTTCGTTACACAACGTCTACTATAGTTAGCCGCCCTCCAGTTCAGGCACGTGGGTGAGTAACTGGTAGGGGCGTAATTTGAAAATATGACAATCTGCTATTTATGTGGTTTTAAACACCGATCTTTCGTAAGTGGAGGCTGCAATAGTCATAGGATAATGTAAAGACATCTACACCAACAGCTCCACGTCGAAAACCATGCAATTGACGTTGAAATGCTGATAATATAATATCCCAATCTGCATCGCGTTCGTCGACTACGAGAACACTTTCGACCCAGTGCAAACTCTAGCAGTAGTGACCTCGCTTCAAGAACAGGGGATAGAAGATGTGTACATCGAACACATGAAAGACATCTACGCCAAAAGCTCGATGACAGTCCATCTACACAATGAAAAAAACAATATCAAAACCGGGTGAAAGGACAAGGAGAAGTCCACCATGTCGCCGAGCTGATTACGGCAACACTCGAAAGACAGAACGATAAAACCTGCGGCTTGATGGTAGACGGAGAATATGTCATCTTCGAATCACCGACGACATATGCCTACCCAGTACCCACATGCGCTAACGCACCGCACGGACTACAACAAATGATGTAGGAGTTAGCTGATGAATGTGAATATCAGGATGAACAAATCGAAGATAAAGGTGATGATGGAAAACGACACACCAAATACATGTAAACACTGGGAAAAGCTGAACAGATACGGTGGCTTGTGGTGGCAAAATATTATCAACAGCAAGAGACCATCAAAATTTCATAATCCACCTGTGAGAGTCACTTGAAATGTACAGCTTCCGATTGTCGGTTGAATAATAATAATGTTTAGCTTCTATGTATCACAGTCTTGCAAAAACGTTGATTTAATTATTGCATCCCCAGTTTTGTTCGCATTCTGTCAGCATCGTATTGAATTATTATTATGTATCAAAACGACCCAGTGCCGATGCCGTCCCACGTGAACTAGTGGTATGAGAACACGTTTTGGGAGGATTCATTCTAAGTACAATAAGTAGGCCTGATATTCTTCGTGGAAACAATCAATAAGAAGAATTCTCCGAAGACCGCCTGGTCTCTCGCGAACCATTTGCATTCTGCCAATGTTTCCATTGTTCTGTGGGCGTTGTCCGTCTGACGCCAGACTATTGTCGTTTGTTGTTCACAATATGAATTATACTTATAAATTATGATTCCTCTTGGTGAGTAATGGGTCTAGATCTATTGGGGCATTACACACAACAAACTAGGGTCATTGGGTGACCCACAGTTCATTTCATTTGCCGCCACAGTCACAACATAAGTAATGTTTCCTTGCCCTTACTAAACGGGTAGCGTGAAGACATTCCGGAATTACCGTACCTTTTTATTTGAACACATGCGGATGCAGGAGGGAATGAGGACATTTCCCTAGTCGTTTGAAATTCAGCGTGCCTCTTTGATATTTTTGAATGTGCCTCGCTACCTGCCCGTAGACATTTTGGCCCGTTTAAGATAGAAAAAAGCTGAAGTTATGGCGGAGATTTTTTTTAAGACAGCGCGAAAGCGCAATCGTACTGAAACTGTGGCTCAGACTACCAAAAAAATGAATTAAAATTTATGTTTTGCTGCCAAGAGAAATATGTGTTTCCTTATAAAGGTTCTCTCTCTCTCTCTCTCTCTCTCTCTCCGTCCGTCCGTCCGTCCGTCCGTCCGTCCGTCCGTCCGTCCGTCCGTCCGTCCGTCCGTCCGTCCGTCCGTCCGTCCGTCCGTCCGTCCGTCCGTCCGTCCGTCCGTCCGTCCGTCCGTCCGTCCGTCCGTCCGTCCGTCCGTCCGTCCGTCCGTCCGTCCGTCCGTCCGTCCGTCCCTCCGTCCGTCCGTCCGTCCGTCCGTCCGTCCGTCCGTCCGTCCGTCCGTCCCTCCGTCCGTCCGTCCGTCCGTCCGTCCGTCCGTCCGTCCGTCCCTCCCTCCCTCCCTCCCTCCCTCCCTCCCTCCCTCCCTCCCTCCCTCCCTCCCTCTCTCTCTCTCTCTCTCTCTCTCTCTCTCTCATTCGCGTCCACCTTCCACGCCTTATTGGATTAAGTTGCATCGACCTCTGCATACATTCCGTGTATCAGTGTTAACAAGGGCACGTCGAGAATGCGTTCATTGTTTTGAGTTAGCGCCCCACGGGTGTCTGTCACCCTGGCGGTGTCACGTATGTGTTGATACTACATTGGCTATTCATACAGTTAGGATAATAATTATTAGTTATTTCTTGAAGACTGTCTAATATGCTCATTAGGCCTACAGCGTAATTTAATTCTTGCAATTGTGCTATTCAACTGTACATCTGAAATACCAACTGATACCGCTTAAGAAGTTTCCCCTTCCGTAGGACCTATTACACCTTTGTATATGCAAATGTGGGAAATAGACGGGTGTACAGCATTTGGAAGGGGAACCCACTGTGCCTTGGGTGGGTTCTTCTGTTCCGTACGAACCGACTGACACGACTATCTTCCTATCTATCGTTTAGCATTTGGCAGTGACACGTTGTAGACCCATACTTAATTGAAGTCCTTAATTAAAGTGTCCTTGCTACGCGGAAATAAGTCGGGGGAAACGTATGCCTCTAGGCCACCACTGAACCCGGGACTTAACCAGCGACGGAGCCCGACTCGGAGTCTACTCTGTCGGTGTAATATACGACGGCGTCTCCATCACGGATGTAAGATGTCGAGTCCGCTTAGATCCGACATTCGTCAGCGCCACAACAGGCTCGCGCGCTTCAAAGGCAGATTTTATTGGTCCCAGTTCGGGAGAGGTATTCGGGTGCTGCGTCTGAGGGAAACAGACAGTTATGTCTGCAGAAGTGTCCCAGGACATCGTTTTGAAGGGATGTTAAATGTCTCGCGGACGGCATGATGGAGCGTCAGCCGAGGCGAGGAGTCTGCCTGCGGGCAAACGTGGCTGTTTGGGCAATTGGGCGATGTTCAGTCAGTTATTGCACGGACAACGTGGCTGTTCCACTATCAACCGTCATTACTTCCTTCGGCTTCGGTCGCCCAACCTATAATTGTTTTTTTTTTTTTTTAGTTAACGCTACGATAATGAAGTCGTGCAGGATAGTGGGTTACTGGTACGATTGAGTAGGCTTATCACATAACAAATTATACGGATACGCACAATCCACGCAAAATCGCGGAACAATTGCTTTTGTTACTCCACGGAGGTTAACTACAAATGTTAGCTCATCGGTCCCGTCTTTCCCGAGACAAGAAACAGGTTCGCCACCTAGTGAGAATTATTAGACAGAGCCGTGTGGTGCGAATGCCATCTGACAAGTTGACCAAATTTGGGAAACATGCTACACAAACCACATGATAATTATATGCAAATTTCAATGATTGTTATTACTATGTAATAATTAAAAGTAAACAATTGGTGATTATCAACCTACACTGTACAAACATCCATCAACATAAAACGCCCCCAGACGGTTAACAAGGGAATCATACACACAGCAGACGACCACTGGCACTGCTGACGTGCATTTTTTGCTATGTCTGTATGCAATACTTGCTATATGATTTTGGAACGAGAATGCGTGAAATCTGTGATATTGTCATGGGCGCAAAGGGCGACGTCGTAATGGCGCCGATAGACGCTAGACTAGAGCTATGCTAGGCCTAGACTAGGCCCTAGACTAGTCCCGGTCTCGACCCACTGTCCAGGCCAGGGGTAGGTAGAGCTATTACTATTAGATACTAAGTCTACTCCCCCGCCCCGGGGCCGATGGAATCAAACAGATCTCGCTCAATCTCGGACGCCTTGTCGTTTAGTACGGTATCTGTTTTAAGTTTTGTTATACCATCTTCGCGAGGGCGCTGTGTTGAAGAGCCCCTGCTCGGATGGATTAGCTCTGCCTCTGGGCTAGGCAAGACCAAAGTCTCGGTGGAGTCGTGACGCCTTGGCTTGAGGTCTAAACAGATGTGGCAATGCCAGTGCCATGCAGGGACCACTTCACATACTCATTCAGTGAATAGTCTGGACATTCTTCGTAATAAGCAAAAGATATATACTTCAATCGGCGAATTATTTGTAAACTTGCATAATCAACGACAACGTGACAACGAACAACGTCACGTTGTGACTGTCATTGATGTTATGGTATTCATCAACAAGAACAAGCGCTATCCTCTTAACTAGATGACTGTGACATAGGCATTACACCATACGTTAATTATTACATCCACTTCTAATTCTATTGATTTCACAGTCACATTGATTGGGGTTGTTTTCATATTTCAGGCAGTTGGACAACAATCAGATTACTTGTATCACTGACTCGGCCCTCAAAGGACTCAAGGACATGGAGATTCTGTGAGTACTCCTAACACGTTTTACGTCATTCTTTTCCTTGAAAGTGTGGGATGATTGATTGAAATTCATCACACCCCCTCTACTTTCTGTCTCCAGTCCCTAGAGGTGTACCCAGGATTGATATGTTGCAGGGTTTCCTGTTGGGTATCGCCTCAAAACTGGATGTTGATGCCATGACTAAAAAAGTACACTGCCATATTGTGCAGGAATTTTTGGGGTGTTCCAATTTTCCAAGCATTAAGAAACCCCTTTGATACAGTCCCCACTCCTCCCTGTGTATTTCACAGTGCATCCATGTTTCTCATTTTAAACACAATCATTGCATCTCAGTCTTGGCCACCCCACCTGATTTAGTCATCCAAGTTAATAATAATAATAATACACATATTATTATCTATCAAAGATTTGTATCAATTATTCATCTCAGTGTTGGAAGGTGAGTTATTACCAGATGTAATTGCTGCAGCCAACCTATCATTTTTAACTTATTGCTTATGTTTCAGAACGATCAACAAAAATAACATCACCAATCTGCCGAAGGATATCTTTGTTAATATGCACAAATTACGGATAATGTAAGTATTTTACCACTTAGACATTGGACTAGATATTGCAAAATGGTTTAGCAATATATGTCCGTATATATTTTTAAAGGAATTTGCAGACTATCCTGTCTTGTGCAAAATTATGAAGTGCACTCCTGGAGAATAATTGTAGAAGAAAACGTGGCTGAATACTTTGTAGAAATATTGAGCAGGTTTGTCAGAGGCGAATAATAACGCACTCTGTACAGTCCTAGGCACTAGATAGCACCTAATTTAATTTATTTTTTAATCATATACCAGGCAATAATAATAACATGAAGAACATTTATAAAGTGCCATAAGTCTAAATAATGAAAATTGATACATAAATTTGGAGGTGCTAAAATACATGAAATAGACAATAAAAGTGGCTGAAAAATAACAGTTAAATAAATAAAATAATAGAAAATATAAACAAAAATAAAAATACAGATGTCAACGACAAAAAGAGTTTGTGAGATGTTTGTTTGTTGTTTGCAGGCTAATAAAAATAATAAAAATACAGATTTCAACCACAAAAAAAGTAAATATGAGATGTTTGTTTATTGGTTGCAGGCGAATTGCAGACAACCAGCTGGTGTGTGACTGCCACCTGCAGTGGCTCGCCAGGTGGCTCCGCAGACTACCCACCCTTGCCCTCTTCAGCAAGTGTTCCTCCCCCAAACACCTCCGCTCCACCCTCATTGCCGAGCTCCACGACTCCGACTTCACCTGCACAGGTCTGTCTTGTCAAGGGTGGGGACATTACCCCCATTAATGTACCCTTGGTAATTCCTGGGTGTTTCCCGGAATGCTAATAAGTAAATGTGTCCTCTATTTTGTTTCATCAGATAAATATTGATTGATTAGTTGGTCATCTTGTTAATTGTTGTTGTAATTGTGTATCCAGATCAAATAAGTTACAGTGTTGCTTGTCTGACCTTGCACTGCTGGGATTATGACTGAGGGAAGTTCAGACTCAGGGTAGAAAAGATTCTAATGCCAGGCAGAGATGCGAAGAGTTAAAGAGCAAGCCGAGAAAAAACACAGTAGAGAGTTTTCTTTAAAAATACATGCATGTAATACTTGCCCTTCAAGCAGCCCACACTACTGTCACTAAATATATGAAAATAGTGTGTTTACCTGACCCATTGCATAAATAGTATCAATTAGTTATTAAGAAATAAAAAACATATTTTATTTAACTACAAAATTGCATATATTATGTGTAAATAAAACATATAACATTATAATTGTGTGGAGGACTGTTATTGCAACAGTGATCTATCATGGGACCCATCCAGCTATCATATCAGTCACTGATGCTATCAGCAGTTTTTGCAGAATTACATGTAACTATTTAATAACAACACTTAATTGTAAATCCCTGCGTGATTCCTAGAACTGTCACTGATAACTGGTATTTTTTTATAATCTAACAAAATCGCAGTGAAGGAATTTAGACAAATTGCAGCTGATACAGTTTATAAGATACATGGTTTCTCCCTGATGTGTGGATCTTCTGTATTCTATACACAGTGCACTATTCATACTACAGCACCATCTTTGCTTTTCCATTACTGGCAAAGCTGGTTCAAGCTGCGAATCTGCGTTTTATTGAGGGGTCCAGTCAGCCAGTGAAGTGGGATATGGGACCGTCTGAAGGCAGCACACAGCTGTGAGAAGAATGGCCTGGCAGGGAGGCAAACACCTGAATGCAGCTTTGTTTGGAGGTGTTACACTGTGCAGCAAGCTGCAAACATTGACATTAGCCAAGCAGCCAAGTCCCCCAGTGTTCTGTCACTCTAATTGGCTATTTACCCAACCTGAAGATTGATTATATTGGTTCTCATGCCTCTGACCAAATGACCACTGAGCTACTTGTGCTCTGCCTTGTCCATTGTGTGCCTGAGGCAGGTGGACAGATTTCTGTGGACACTGCATTGAAGGGCCCAGCAGGTATTGAGTCTGTCTCTCTCCTTTCTTCTTCAAGAGGTGTAGGAGCAATGTCAACAAATTACACTGGTCAATAGGCAGTGCTAATTAACATTCTGCATTGGCCAGTGGCCAGACACAGCACCTGGGCTGAGCAGCAATAAAGCTGTCTACCCCTACTGTTGTCTCTGGAGTGAGTGGAACTCACTGGAGTAATGGGGTGAGCTCACTGGAGTAGTAGGGTGAGCTCAATGGAGTAATGGGGTGAGCTCACTGGAGTAACAAGGGGGGAGGGTGAGGTTCTCAGCATCTGACAGCTTTTCCTGACAATGTAACCCTCAGAATACATATACCACAATTTGGGAAGCCCGGGCCACATTACTGAGATGTTGAGCCCAATCATATACTATCTTTTGTGTAATGAAAAAAGTGATTTACAAAATGCGAATATAAATTTATATTGTAAAATAGCTTACATGTCATATTTAAAAAACAAATACCGTGTACAGGCCCAATATCTTAAGAGTTGATACTAAACTGGCATAACTTGTCATTTTGTGGCAATTTCATAAACTTATGCCTGGCATCTAAAATTTAGGAACAATGTTAGAAATGTGCACCCTTGACATGACGTACATAAACCCTGATCTTTCTAAGTTCTACCTACACTCTAATATCAAATACTGTGTAACAGGGTTTTTCTGTCTTTTAAAATATATAGTCAGTTTCAGTTGTTTTCATTCATTGGTCCATACAGTTTCTTGCATCAATTTTGCTGAAGCATTTCGCCATGTAGCATCATGTGACTAACCTATAAAAATGGTTTTATTAGCAGAAATTCAGTGAAATTTTAATATCGTGGTTGGTGAGTTTGGAAATTCACAGAGAGAGGAGGAAACTTGTAATTATAGATGGTTTCAATATGGTTTTCTGTTGTAATATTTTGACATTTTCATGACTTTGTATAGTAATTTTTGTTTCTCGTAGGAACACCCAGTATTTTTTGTTAATCACCTTCATTGCATCATACTAGAATAAAATGGTATCCTGACATTCAGTTGCGTAGCTAGCGTTTTTATTAAAGTGTTTTTTGGGTAATGTTTTTGCCATTAGATGTGAATTGGAGACTGTTTTGTCTGTCATTCACACTCACTCTGACGTTCACTTGAGGTGTGCATCTAATATTAGACCAATACACACCTGAAAACTGTGCTTTATTCCAGCTTGCTTACTTGTGTCCCAACAACCACCACACCGCCGACTGGAATTTGCTCTGCTTTCTTCTCAGGCAGCTTATTTAATTTCACCAAAATGTTGCGTGTTCTTTCGTCACGTATATGAATGCACGGTGGTTGAATCATACGGATATAATTCAAGGAAACTGTCAGTATTTCCATAGGCCACCTGCATGCACAGTATTGCACACACACAGGTCTCCCACAGACTGCATCAGAGGTTGACAGGAGCCAGTAAATAGGTACAACTGTTCTGTTTGGAGGAACTGTTTACTCCAATAACCACTTGCCACAACATCTGTACAAAAATTTAATTTATGTGCAGTTTTGTGTAATAAAACGTTTATATATAAATTTATATTATATATATATATATATATATATATATATACACACATTTATAATTGTTAGATTATTATAGTAATTAACTGATGTACTGCAAACTTACATTATAACTATGAAAACCAGACCTATTATGTTTGTGAACTTGAACGAATATTGTTTACATTGTAACTTATAGAACATAGCGAATATCAGCTATGAAAAAGGAAAGAAACATGAAATAGACGATTACATTTAAGAGGTCTCTGTTCGTCGCACTAGACCACGTCTCCAGCCTTGTGCAAACCTGCGTAAAATACACCAGCTCTCTACAAGAGATTCAGCAAAAAGTGTGAAACTTGTCACAGCAGCCAGTGAGCTGACATTTTGTCTGTTCGATGTAGCATGCTAATTGTGGGTGTTCTGCCAACCCAACTGTGCAATTACTGACAAGCTGAAGTCAGACTTTGAATGCGTTGAGTCTGTGTACAATGATGTGTTTACTTAGCTCCCACCATCATCAATTCTGCATCAGGACTGATGTCATCTGGAAATTATTGTCTAATCAGAAATCTGTAGTCCTGTGGTCTGGCTTGTATGCTCTACACAGTGAGCACCATGGCTGCAGCAGGGTGTGATTTAGGGGCATTAAGAGGGGTCTTTGTTACTTGATAGATGGATGCTTGCACAAATACTGTTTCATAGTTTGAGAGCACGTGGTGTCAGTTTTATAGTTCTAGGGCTAGTTATGTCAGGTATATGGTTTTATGTTTGACAGTGTTTACTCTGAAAAAGGTCACCAATGTTCACCACAGTGTGTCTCTGTCTCATTTCTTGCGAGCAAAAAAAATGGGTTAACAAAAACGGGTTGTGTGTCTGTTGAATTTTGGCGGAAATCTCAGTATGATTGGGAATAAAAACAATGTTAATAAAAGTATTATTAATGTTACTATGTTAAATAAAAACAAACGTAGCAATACAATAATAAAATTTAAATATTTAATTAAAATATTGAACAAATAATTGTGTGTACTAGTTTATTTCTCTCTTGTGATAATAAGTGATAATTAAGAATATTAGTTAAGTATAATTTATATTTTGTCATTGCATAACATATTAAATAATCAAATTGACAAACAAAGTTTTAAAAACTTAAATTGGCTGCTCCTAGAATACTTGCTCTACAGTGTAATCACGCAGGAAGTGCCATGAACACCTTCTAGGCACATACCAGACCATGTGGTTATTAACATTATTAAAAAAAAAAAAGTTATTACCAGTAGCAGTACTTGTAGCAGGCAGTGCCTTACGTGTGTTTTGTCTGTTACTGTAGGTGGAGAGAGGACCTACCCCAAGGAGTGTCGTGTGCCCACCATGTGTCCCGGCCAGTGTGTCTGCACTGACTCCATAGTCGACTGTCGCTCCAAGGGCATGACGGAGATACCACTGAACATCCCGGAGCAGACGACAGAGCTGTAAGTATTGCTGTCCCTTCTCACGCTCCCCTTGTACACACTAACTATTCACATTTTTTTTCTTCTTATTGTTATTTAAACGCCCTGCAAAGGACCCTATCCAGTATCTCAGAGAATAGAAGAAGAAATCTTTCAAAAAAAAATTCAGCCACTTATATTTTAAAATGCTACAAAAATTAACAGTAGTTATTTTAGTACTCACAACAAGATAATGCGTAATGAAAATGTGGAACGTGACTGAAAATTTGAAGCGTTTTCTTTTTTTCTCTTACATAGCGTAGTAGCCAATTCTCAGGATTGTTTAAAGCACTTTACACTACTCCCTGGCAGACCTGTTCAATGACCACCATCTCAGCTTCTCTGGGAAGCATCCAATCATGCTGCAGTCAATGTGAAAAGACTATTTGTACACAAATATCCACCACTGTCTATGGTCATGTACTCATTCATATAGCTGAGTGAACTGGAACAATGGAGAGTGAAAAAATTTGCTAGATATTTGACACGGCAAAGATTTGAAACGGAACCTGGGTTCTCTTAGTCAAGAGTCCAAAGCTAGTGCCACTGTGCCACTGTTCCACCGTGCCACTGTGCCACTGTGGCTAGAGTGGCTTAGTAGTTCCAAAAACATTTACAAGTAATTTTTCTTTGACTAGATAGGCAAAACTAAACAAATCAGTAATACTTAAACATTGTACTTCTGAACATTCATACCTATTACACACAATTGTATTTGAACAAATTAGCTGTTATGAATCTTCAGTATATTTTAACATAACTTGCAATTTTATGACTACTTATTTACAGGCGTTTGGAGCAAAATGTGATTACTGAAATCCCTGCCAAAGTCTTTGCAGAATTCAGACAGCTGCGTCGCATGTAAGTTGAAGATTTCATAGTTACTTTGGTCAATGTCAGTTTTTAGGCAGTGTGAGAGATCTATTTGTAATAATCTAATAAAATATACATTATAGTGATCACTGTTGCATATGATGGTGATCTTTGCTTTGATACTTGTGCATAAAACAGTGACTTTCACGAAGACGAACCAGTACATGGTCATACCAGTACACTCTACAGAATGGTAGCATATTTTGGCACACATCAAATTGTTGTCATGCCAAACTGTTAATGTGTAAAATATATAATTTAACAATGTACCCGGGTAATCTGTTTTGTCAAAGTAAGAAAAATCAACAGTTTTTCAGCCATAATGCAGAGATGAGTTTTAGCATTGTACAGAAAGGAGTAGATTAACAAAGTTGGGAGAGGGGAATTAATACATTGTAGGGTACATTTGTTTCATTGTAGTACATTTTCTAGTGTATTTTCTAACTACATTAGTTCTCGTATGCTATATAGTAGTGGATTATGCAAGATGGAGTGAACACTTCCAGAAGCTACTCAACGTCCCTGGAGATATAGATCACGAAGCTTTGGACAACATCCCGCAGCGCATTACCAAGACAAGCCTAGATGAGATTCCAACTATGGATGAGATGGCTAAAGCAATTGCCGGCCTGAAAGATGGCAAAGCACCTGGAGGAGATGGAATTCCTGCAGAAGTATGGAAGCACGGAGGAGACAATCTGTTCAGCAGACTGCACCAACTAATCACCAATGCCTGGGAGGTGGGTTCTGTACCACAAGCATGGAAGGATGCCAGCATTGTAACCATCTACAAGAAAGGTGATCGAACAGACTGTGGGAACTATAGAGGAATCTCTCTTCTTTCCATAGCAGGCAAGATCTTCGCCAGGATCCTACTCAACAGACTATCTACCCACATAACACCAGAGGTAGTTCCAGAGACTCAATGTGGCTTCAGAGGTAACCGGAGCACCGTGGATATGATATTTTGTCTCCGACAACTACAAGAAAAGTGCATTGAGCAAGACCGACCACTGTACATGGTATTTGTTGACTTCAGTAAGGCGTTCGATACAGTTGGGAGAACCGGGCTATGGCAGCTACTGAGGAAGTATGGATGCCCAGAGAAGTTCACAACAATGATCGAGGCACTACATACCGGAATGATGGCAAATGTTAGTGTTGGAGGGGAAGTCTCGGAATCGTTCAGTGTCACAAATGGGGTCAAGCAAGGATGTGTACTGGCCCCCACGCTGTTCTCCATCTTCCTATCAGCAATGCTCGATGATGCTTTCCGAGACATGGGGGATGGTGTCTACATACAGTCCAGACAGAGCGCTGACCTATTCAACGTCGCACACTTCAGAGCGAAGACCAAGACTATTCGGATACTGATGAGAGAGCTGCTATTCGCAGATGACAGTGCACTGGTTGCACACTCTGCTGAAGAGATGCAGAATATAGTGGATGCTTTCTCCAATGCGTCAAAGAAGTTTGGCCTGAAGATTAACATCAAGAAGACCGAGGTGCTGTACCAACCCAACTCTACAAGAACCCGAGAGGAGGATATCATGGTTGATGGAAACAAGTTTAACTCTGTTCTGGAATTCACCTACCTCGGAAGCACTATATCAAGTGATGGATGCATTGACGATGAAATACAGAGGAGGATGGCCAAGGCTAGTGCATCTTTCGGCCGACTACGCCAGAGACTCTGGAACAACCACCATGTGTCCATGCGGGTTAAAGGCAAGATATACCGTGCAATCGTGCTGTCCACCCTCCTATACGGAGCCGAGGCATGGACAGTGTACAGACGACAGGTGAAAAAGCTGCATGCCTTCATGATGCGACATCTGCGATCGATCATGAGGATAACCTGGATGGACAAAGTGACAAACAAGGAAATACTCGAACGGACAGGGCTACCATCTATGGAAGATCTTCTGATCAGAAAGAATCTCCGGTGGACTGGACACCTCATGAGGATGTCACCAGACAGGCTACCAAAGCAGGTTCTCTACTCCCAACTGTCTTCTGGTCAGAGAAAGAGAGGGCGCCCTCGCCTCCGGTTCAAGGATACCATCAAGAGAAACCTGAAGCTGAGAGACATAAAGATCGACTCCTGGACATCACTCTCACAGCAGAGAGATAAATGGAGAGCAAGAGTCAAGTGATGGAAGCAGTCTTTGTCGCTTCGCGACCGACCGCATGATGATGATGATGATGTAAAACTTGAAAAGCATGCTGTACACTCCAAGATATGTTTGAGTCACAATATTACAGTCCTACGAGTGCACGTGAACTGTCACTAGTTGACTCATGACAAGTGGACTCACTCACACAGTTTGACCTGATATGATTACTGCACTGTTCTGCAGCCAGAAGCAATCTGCAGAATGACACATCTATCTGCCGTCCTGTGGCAGTTCCCCTGATTACAGAGTCACCCTCACTGTGTGTGGGCTGGCAATGGACTACTTTCACTGCCTCTGCCTGCCATCAACCAAATAACACCACAGAAAAGCAATATCCCATGTGCCGACTAACTCCCAAATTGCTCATATCTTGCAATTTCAGTTTGCTGTCACGACTCTGTCCAGCGAAACCCAGGTGCTAATGAGGCAATATCTTACATACAATTACACGGGATGTATCGCGATGATGTGTGGGGAGTTTGATTGCGGCGCCAATTATTAATTAATTGTAAAATATAGCTGGATGTTCGTGCATGGCACCAAAAGATTACTGGTTAAACAGAACTCGAGCTGTTGATGAGTTCACACGGCTTGCTGAAACATTGGGGGTGTTGTTTATAGAATCGCAAGCATTACGCTGGAAACCAGCTGTTTATTTATGGTTTGATTTCCTGTGTTGGACTTTTAATTACTGTCAGATGAGACCTCGACTAAAACACACGTTATTTGATATGGGTAGTGTTTACAATAAGGCAAAATCTGATGCCAATAAAAACAAATTACAAATTGTAAATTGCCTGTGCAATCATGTTTGTTTATGAAGGGAACTAACTACAGTTTGTTCTGTTGGTGTTTTATGAGTTTGTTATGACCAGGTTTTGTGATGACTCGTTGTAAGTTACATGACTCAAACAGGAAACGCTTCTAGTTTAGTCAGTTCCTGTAGGTATCTTCTTGCCCCAGATTGTGTCAGATACCATGCTATATCCAAACATGATTCAGTGCCAGTCTGCTAATGTTCAAGGTTCAGAATGCTTACGTGGTAGTGGAAACTGCAATTGTAGGAAAGGTTGGGACCGAACAGTCCAGGGTCCATTGTGGTTTTCCTATAGCTTTGTCACAGTGGGTACACTGGGGTGGAAGTTATCTGGGGTGGAAGTTATCTGGGGTGGAAGGATGAGGCAGAAGAAGCATCCATTATGATCTGGGTGCACTTAGAGAGGTTTTAGGACCACTGATCGAGAGAGCAAGTCTTGACACAAATACAAAGCCATCCCACCCAGTAGTCATGGATCCAGTTTATGACCACGATAGACAAATAGACATGTGATCACTTTCTCCAAAAATATGAAATATTGCACAGATAAAGTAGATTCATATAAAGCGCCCAGGACTCCAGGTACCCTTGTCCAGACAGACGTTCACAACTGCCCTGGGAAACATCCAGCTATGCACAAAGGCAGTTTGTAACCTGTGTTAATACGTTATCATCAGATAGTCAATGCTGCCTGTTATTAAATAACACATTCAGTTTTTTGGTCAACACGGGTAGTTTTACTTAATTTGGTATGGATTCACTTTGGGATAAAACTAAACTAGTACAACACTCAGGCGTATTCTAACAGCAAATAAAGCTACAACTGTCACCACTCATGCTGTGATTACAGTGGCTTTGTTCCAGTTATGAGATAATTGTGCAGCAATTATCCTGAAACTGAAAAAAAAACATGTTTTAGCATAAACTTTGGTTGAGGTCAATGCTGTGGGTGACTCCCACAGGGAACTGGGGGAAGTTGGAACATGTTGTCATTGTAAATAGATGTGTTTATGCTCTCTCTGGGTGATGGGAACTTTGTCCATATACAGTGTAACACACTTAAATAAACATTCTCTGATTAGGTGTATGTGTTTCCAGTCAAAACCACCAGAGAGTGGGAAGTTTGAGATAACTGTTGTGAAATAATAAATAGATGCCATAAATAGAATGATATGCTATAAATAGAATGATATGCTATAAATAGAGCAGGATGAAAGTGTGTAACCCCTAGAAGGTAGGGATATGTCAAAGTCAAAGGAATTACCCTGGTAATGAGGCCCGTGGGGTATCAGACCAAACATAAAATGTAATATTTATTATCATAATCATGGCACATTTGTCTTAAGTTATGTATTTCTAGCTTGTATATTTCTGTATTTCAAAGAAATAGACATATGTGGCATGACAATTTTATCTGTCTGTCTAAACACAAGACTTGAACCACATTAACAGACAAAACTTTATTGCTTTATGGGACTGTCCACCAAACACAACACTGACCTTACTATGTCCAGTATTACACTGGTCACTGGGGGTGTTGACAACTACCCTAGCCACATTGAGCCATAAGTACTTAGAGAAACATCACTTCTGACGAGAGTTACACCTGGAATCAGTGATATTGTGCTGGTATCACCTTTGATTTTTCTTTTTTTACTTTTCTTCCTTTCTTCTCCTGATGAAGTCTTATTCTTTTCTTCTTCACTTTCTTCATCTTTACTTCTTCATGTTCTTTACTTCTCCACCGTCTTCTTAGTGATTTCTTCTACTTTTCCTTCGTCTTCAGCTGTCTGTGCCGTGTGCCAGACACTTGCGGTTGAAACAGTGAGACGCAAATTCACTTGGACAGGACAAAATTGGTTCCCTGTGGCAAATTAGGCTGAAAAAACACCCCAGTTCAATATCCATCTGATTCACCACTGCCAGGGGTAAAGATAACAGTCTTATCTGAGCCCACACCCTCCAGTAGTTCTGTCTTGCACTTTGAGGGTATTTCAGAGAAAGCCGAGATCCTTCTACCTAGCAATGAGGAGTATGTAGATGTTGGGCGGGAACTCACTTGTAAGGCTAGATTAGGGGAAAGGGTACGCCCCACGGTGAGGAAGTATTCCTGTTGGTTCTGCTACTTGTCTGGAGCAAGTCACCCTGAAATAACATGGCTATCAGACCCCAATGGCTTGTTCTGGAGAAACCCCATAGAGAACCCGGAGAGGGTGAACCCAATTAAATGTGTTTGAGAAATAAATAAAATAATTGACTGTAGCTGATGGCATTGAAAATACAGATTGGCTTGATGCAGGAGCAGACATTCGGCAGTAGATTAAGTTTTGTAAAAAATAACATTAGAATAGGGCAAGTTGATTGACATATTTACCCAAATACAAATTTTTTGGCAAAGGTGAATTACAGTTGTAAAACATTAAGCGCACAACTTCAGTTATATATAAAGATGTCTTCAGTGTGTAGTTTAGTTGTTTGTCACAGTTGGCTAGTGACACATGCGAAACCAAACCACAAATTGAGTTGTTCTACCAACGAACCATTCCACCAGCATCCCATTAGTACACTAGAAAAGAAGGGCAAAGACACCCACCCTGTAGTTTTGTGGCTTGTGGTGTCAATGTTTGTTTCTTGTTGAATCAAATTTAAACACTATCATGGAAGTTTTTTAAGTAATGTACCCGTCCCCCTGTTAGCTCCATAATGAGTTCCTGATTGCTTGTCATGATGAGGTGCATCCAATGAGGGTGTAGTAATACTAGCATAACTTACTACTGTTTCACATGGCAGTGAGAAATGCTTGTGGTTGGCCTTCCAAGAAGACTAACTATCTACGAGTGGTAAAGTACCCCTGTAAATTATACCAGCAGAAAGTTGTTTTAGCGAGTGTCAATGATGATAAATCTCTGTGACGTATCTTCAGATGTGGTTGGCTGAGCAGGAAGTCAGTAGTGTCCTAGGATGTGTTTCCAGTGTGAGTCTGGCTTATGTATCAGGGCCATTATCATGTTTCATTCTCTTCTGGGGAGTCATGGCACCCATGGTGCCTGTGGTGGGGTGGGGTGATGTGGGTGGGGCATTATTTCTGATCATCAGTTAATTAAGATACTGGTCAAGTAATCACACCAGCAAGTAACAACCTCAAGTTCCAGTCTCTGATTTAAACAAGATTCCCACATAAAGTAGATCTCATCTTCAAGATGCTGGATATTGTGTCAACATAGTTTCTTCTGTCCTTTAATCCTTGGTTCGATTCTTTTACCTCTTTTTGACTAGTTGTCTCTATATGTCAATTATTCTTGGGCTATTTTCCCTTTCTATTCTCTTCCAGCCATTTGCGAATTTGTTAAATTTTATTCACATGACTAAGGTCTTCCTTTTCTTCTGTCAGTTTCTTCTGTGTCAATCTCATGTCACATATTCACAGAATGGTGGATTCTCAGAAAATATGTCCCATCCATTTCAGTCCACATTCCTTGTCACATCTTTCTTGTTCTAATCTTTCATTATTGTCCCACCATTCTTCTGTTGTTTCACTTCATTCCAGATGGTCTCTGGACCCAGCAGTTTCTGGTGCCACAAATATTCTCTGTGGTATTACCAATAACTAGCTTCAAAACTCTTGTGACCTGTCCTGACAAGATGTCCTGTGTTTTCCTAATGACGTCCTCCATCAGTATGTGTCCTGTCCCAACCGTTCTGCAGGTGCAGGGGACAGTATGGACAGTGTTGGCTGTGGCCAGGACATGTCACTCACACACAGAATGCACTGACACATGCATAGACAGAACCACTTACTAACAAAGTCCACAGAACAAAAACAGCCGGAATAAATGATTCCTCTACAAAGACACAAACCACCCCCATGGGCCGGCCACAAAGATCTGACAGGCTTTGCCTTTCAGCGCCATGACTCTCATTGTGTGTTGGTGTGGGGAATGAGTCCTGATAACAGTTAGGGGGCGGCTAATTATGCCTTATTCCGTTAGGGGGTGGCTAATTATGCCTTGGTGCTGTGTCTCAGCATTCTTGTGTGACCACTTCAGTTTTGCTGTTCCCCTATCTGGGCGGCATCTGCTGCTACTTACTGCTAAGACAGCGGCCAAATTACAGGTTTACGCTCCATTTGAAGTGCTTATTTACCTTGCTCAGTGTACACATCCAGTGTAATTAAATTGCCTGGCGCCTGTTTGCTGCCCCTCAAGCGTCTTCCCCGCGTGTAGCAGGTCCTGGAATGTCTGGGCAGACTTCTACACTAGTCACACGTTGGTCGTGTTGTTCCTGCTGTCTTCCTGCATTGGACAACCACTGGGAAGACCAGCCAAGTGAAAGGGTCTGCCTGGCCCCACCCTGTCCCCTCAGGGTTGAAAGTCCCCTCCCACTAGGGTAGTTGGAACAACAGAACTGTGCTTGTGAAATGTCATGTGTAAACAGCATATTTGCCAATATTGAGGGTTACTGCAGTAAATAATAAAAATAGGAATATAATCAATCTATTTGCTATGGCAATTAAGATTGTATGGAAGTACAATGTCCTGTCCTGTTTGAAGTCCAGAAGGTACTTTCCAAATTCATTATAAAGCAAATCCTGCATATCAAATGGTCAAAATTAAACCCTATGTCTGAAATGTAAGGAAATTAAACTATGCTTAACTGTCAAAATATGCAAATACAAAAGTCTTGCTAAAAGAGAAATGTAGCTAAAATGTTGTTTCTACTGTAGTGTTTGTAAATAAACTAATGTTGTGTCCATGTTCTCTTGCAGTGACCTCAGCAACAACCAGATTATGCGAGTTGATGCTGAAGCCTTCGCTGGACTCAACTCTCTCAACTCTCTGTGAGTACTACACTTAGCTGGTCTCAACTCTCTCAACTCTCTGTGAGTACTACACTCAACTGCATACATGTGTTTGATATGTTGAAAAAGTAAATGTACCTAACATTGCAAACACTGTTTGCAATTTGAGTGTTGCACCCCTAACGTTTGGAATTGTTACCAAAACATTAACATTTGTAAAAAAAAAAAAAATTAAAGCAAAACATACAGTTTGTAAACTGTACATTCAAATATTATAAACAAAACATTCAATTTGTAAACAGTACATTCAAATAATTTAAATAAAACATTCAGATTGTAAACAGAACATTCAGATTGTAAACAGCCATTTTTGGCAAGTAATGCTGGGCTGGTATCCCAACCCAGTAGTACCTTTGAAGTTGGCTGTTCCCACGCTTCTGACCACAAAGTGAACCATACACAACAACTTTCAGTGACCTTCGCGAAACATAACCGCCACCTTTATTTTAGACAGGGTCTCTATAGGAAGTGAGAACATTGCCCTAACAGTTACAGTAAAAACAAGTTGTAAGTAACTGGAGCATTTCTAAGGGTTGTGTTCATTCACAAGAGGCATCATAATTAGAAGCTGTGCTCTGTGTGATTATATTGTGCAGTCTACATTTGTTATGAAGTGTCAATAAAACCAGAAATCAGGTCATTGTTGTGGTTCATTTAAGCGATACATGTATAATATGGTGTTTTTGCAGTGTATAAAAGCAGCGGAACTCCTTATCAGTTTTGTTGTTTCCTATAAGAAAGCCTCTAATTACTGAACACAAGGATACTCTATCAGATGTAGATTTGTGTTAGATTATGTTGGAGTTAACACCCCCTGCTGGGTAGTGTTTAATTAGGTATAACCTGTTTGACCTGCCCCATACAGGTATCTAGAGTACTAAACCACCCCCACATTGACAACAATACCTTACTGCAACTGTTAAAATGCCAAACATTAGCAAAATGTCATCTAATATTTTGCTGTTACAGTTTTATCTTGACACTGTGGTCTTGAATGATAGTACAGTCAAACTGTTTTACAGTCACCTTGGTAATACAGACACCTCACAATTAAGGGCACCCTAAGACACTCACATATGTAACAGTAATGTGTATGAAATTAGTCCTGCTAATATAGTCATCTTGCTACTCAGATCACTGTTATCCAGTTCCTTAATAGTCTGGTTCCCATCTAAAACCAGTTAATAGAAAGGAAGATTATTTGGTGAATATATATTAGTGAACTATTTTACAATGAATTTGTCGTGTCGTGTCGTGTCGTGTCGTGTCGTGTCGTGTCGTGTCGTGTCGTGTCGTGTCGTGTCGTGTCGTGTCGTGTCGTGTCGTGTCGTGTCGTGTCGTGTCGTGTCGTGCCGTGCCGTGCCGTGTCGTGTTGTCTGAGCCACTGTGTGTGTCTGCTTCAGCGTGCTGTACGGGAACAAGATCTCTGAACTGCCCCCTGGTGTCTTCAGTGGACTCTCATCTCTCCAACTCCTGTAAGTACCCCGGGGGAGACACACCCGCTTATATGACACTTATTTATGACAATAAATCACATATATATATATATTTTCATTAAATATACACCGAGGTGTTTAGTGGGATTTCCGAAAATGTATTTTAAGATAACTATTGGTGATATGTAAATCTCTGTGCTTTTGCCAATGTTTTCATCTTGCTTGCAAGTTTGTAATTTGTTGATTTTTCTTGTAACAAATCCATTTTGCTGTAATGCGAAACATTGTAATTTTCTGTTTCATTAACCCTGTGGTTGGGACGGATGTGGTCATCAGTACACCATACACTGGTACTACTACCTAGTAGTGTTGCCTGCTGCTACATAAATAAGTTACTCTATCCTGACTGTATTTAACGTGTACAATATACGGTTAATTTGAACATAATTAACTGTGAGTGTGTTTGTTGTGTGTGTTTCAGCCTCCTCAACGCCAACAGAATCACGTGTGTGAGGAAGGACACGTTCCAGGACCTTCACAACCTCAACCTGCTGTAAGTGGCCACAGAGACAAGGGACTCCCAGGCACTTCTGCTCATCTCATCGCTACTGTCTTGCTCCTGCTTTAATTTATTCCAGTTAGACGCAAATTAGATCAGACTTTTTATTTAGATTAGTATATTAGTAAATAATTTAAATTGATTGCAGTATTGAATAATAACACTAAGAATTCTTGTATTATATTTCTGAATTTTAACATGGTCACTGTGTCTCACTACCATTTTAATTTCTTCCAGTTAAATTTAAATTAGATAAGACTTTTCAGATTAGCATGTATAAATGAAATTGATTGCAATATAATAACACTAAAATGTCTTGTATTTTATTTGTGCGAATTTCAAGTATTGTTTTTTGTCAGTATGAATGCTGATGTTTTACTTCCCAGCAGGAATCTGTTTTTGTTATTTGAATCAGTTGCATTATTGACTGAAAAAGTATTTTTGTCTCTTTCTCATAGAGTTTCCATGAAGTATTTTATTTATGTGCAGTTGTAACTGTTACAAATATGAGAATGATACTGGCATGATAATCAATTTATTTCAATCAATTTAAATAGCAATAAATGCATAACAAATTTCTGGCAACAAATATATTGTAGTGTCTATGAAATAACTACTCAGGCTGTATATAGCGAACATTTGTTGCGCAAACAAATTCTCAGTTGAAGAATGTAGGCATCTTGCGTTCTCTCCAGAATTTATTGACAGCCTGTCTTGTAGGCATAGTGCACCCTTTGGAAGGGTAAAGGCTTGTCTATTGTTGTTATCTTGATAGACAGCCACTGAAAGCCATGTTTACGTCCTGCTAGACAAAGTATAGCGTACTTTATTGAGAGGGGCGCATCACTTACTTGTTTAGGGTAATTTAGGGTGTCCCACGTCATTAGGCTACCATTGTTGTAGGGGGTTAACTTTCTTGATGTAATATTGTTGGGGTTGTCTGTTTAACGTCAAGAGGGTAGCAATGGAAGGTGTCGCCATTCTATTGTGAATTATTCTACATTAATACACTTCACATTTCAACAAGTAACTATAATGCATGTATATTGTTAATATGTCCTCCGACTTTATTTCTTGTGACTTTTCATTGAGATGTTTTTCCTGTAAAACTATTTCCTACATTCTAAGTTGCTAGGCTCAGGTGCATGTCTAGTGGACGACTATTGCATAATGCTTTTAGCAAATTGCACATGTCGGCTGGTAAACTGCAAGAGCAAGATTGATGCAAACCTAATTGAAATGTGTTGTTTGCAGGTCTCTTTATGATAACAAGATCCAGTCTCTTGCCAACGGAACCTTTGATCCTCTGGCCAACATTCAGACTCTGTAAGTACCGGTGGTCATTAAAACAAGACCATGCAACAATTACCAAAACATTCTACATTATTAATACCTTGAATTCATCTTGGTCTTATACATTTATGTCAGACTTTACCAGCAAAGTAAAATAAAAAAACGAATGTATGTACTGCACTAATTTAATCACCAGCATCAATATGTGTCTAAAAACAATTTTTTCTAATTTTGGAATCGTTTTAAACATTTGTTAAATCAGGAATCTAGTTCTTCTGTACTGCCTCTGCCTAAAGTGGTAATTATTTGGACAAATGTTAGAAAATATTCAGCATTATCAGCTAATAAGTATCGAGTAGTCGTATACCGAAAAGCTCTCGTCAACATTTAAAGGAGAATGTATATGTATATGTGAAGGTAGGACAAAACCCCCTCCGGACAAAACCACCTCGGACAAAACCCCCTCGGACAAAACCCCCTCGGACAAAACCCCCTCGGACAAAACCCCCTCCATACATAACTCCATCAAGACATAAGCTCTTTCCGGACAAAACCCCCTCGGACAAAACCCCCTCATCATAGATACTAGCCTCAAGAATTGTCAAAAGAAGTAAACTTAGCTTGGCTGTATATTTGTGCATACTACATATAATATAGCGGATCGGTGGTGCTGAACAACAATCTTCTCTTCTGAAATGTTAGCTTAACTTAATAATTGTATAAATATATTATTAAAACAAAATTGGACGCATTCAATTGTAATTATAATTTTAAATGATATTTTAGTTGTCTTATAATGTATGTCTACTAATTTAAATTATATTTTTAGAAGATAATATATATATATATATATACATATTTAAAAAAAATTTAAAGGACATTTTATATATATTTATTTATTTATTAACTAGTTTACACCACAATTATTGAAATAGATAATCTATTATTTTAATTTTGTCTTTATTTATTTATTATATTAAAATATTATATATTATATCTATAGCTTATATTTATTTGCCATATTTCATTTTATAGTATATACATATATATATATATAGGCACTATATGAGTCAACGCCAGACTACATTCCAATTCATCATGTAATGCACGTTGAATATGGCAATAAAGCTTTATTATTATTATTATTATATATATATGTATATATATATACATATATATATATATATATATATATATATATATATATATATATATATATATATATATATATAATTTGGTATGTAAAAAATGTAAATACATACCAAATATTTTATAATTACTAGCATAATAAAGGTGCTATTCAAGCAAGTTATAAGGGGGTTTAGTCCGGAAATGGATTGTCTAGAATGAATTATGTATGGAGGGGGTTTTGTCCAAGGGGGTTTTGTCCGAGGGGGTTTTGTCCAAGGGGTTTTGTCCGGAGGGGGTTTTGTCCGCACACCGTATATGTATATGTACATGTACATGTACATGTACATGTACATGTACATGTACATGTACATGTACATGTACATGTACATGTACATGTACATGTACATGTACATGTACATGTACATGTACATGTACATGTACATGTACATGTACATGTACATATACGGTGTGCGGACAAAACCCCCTCCGGACAAAACCCCTTGGACAAAACCCCCTCGGACAAAACCCCCTTGGACAAAACCCCCTCCATACATAATTCATTCTAGACAATCCATTTCCGGACTAAACCCCCTCATAACTTGCTTGAATAGCACCTTTATTATGCTAGTAATTATAAAATATTTGGTATGTATTTACATTTTTTACATACCAAATTATATATATATATATATATATATATATATATGTATATATATATATATATATATATATATATATATATATATATACATATATATACATATATATTATGTATATATATATATATATATGTATGCATGCATGCATGCATGCATACATATATATATACACACATATATATATATATATATATATATATATATATATATATATATATATATATATATATATATATATGCTAACTGCTTCTCAGAGACATCAAGATGGTATTCAGATAAAAATATGCCAGTGTTTGAGGCAGGGTCAAACATTGCATTATAAAGAAATTTTTACACGTAGGAATTAAAAGATCTCAAATGATTTAACTGGGAATGTTTGGTAGACATCTAAGAAAGTGGTAGAGTGCCCTGCTGTCTAACACCCTCAATACCCCTCTTGGGACCCACACACACACAGAGAGGAGGGGACATGTCTGTGGTCTCTGGGTGTATATACTTGAGTGAGTGGATCGGATGTGTCCAAGATCCGGTCCTTTTACCACCAGATACTGTGTTGTGATGAAGCCATCGCCTGTGATTAGCCATGGATGCTGCAGTTGGTTGAGTTTGTGAGTAGACCACTTAACGTGCACTAAAGTACATGTTCCTGCCCAGCTCTATCAGAATCCCCGACCGCTAATATCCCTGTGACACCGATCCCCACATCAGACAGCGTGTTGGTGGATCACGGCAGATCACGGCTGTGTTCCACACTACAGTGTTTTCGGGAGAAATTTCCTATTTTACAAGGATGCAATTTGTTGATGGGACTATGTTACATCAACTTGTTGCGTGAGTGGCAGGATACATCTTACATCTGTGGTGATAGGGCCTCGAGTGGTATGGAATGGTTTTCGGAAAACATTCAGCAGGATTAGATGTACTACTGCAGCAGGTGGGTTATCATTATCATTGTCATTATCATAGAAGCAGTTAAATTATATTATTAAGTCATCATCACTGTTGTCTCTCCAAAATTTGTTTTTGTATACGTAATGAATGGTCAGAAATTATTTGGAAATACAACAAAATGTAGTTATTTCTAACCACATTTATGTAATGTTCTTTCTGATTATAAATTGACAAAGTTTGAAATGGACCACCCTGAAACAAGTGTAACGGAAATACCAATGAACAGCACAAATATCTCAATGTGGCTATTCAGCTTATCTCGTGAACAATGAACCCCCAAACAAATGTTCCCTGACACAGGCTAGCTGCAGTGTCAATGGGCAGTGGGGTCATAACTGACCGAGATAAGTCACCTCTGCAAATATTGGGGTGGCTAACAAACATCATAACTTTGTCAGATACATAACACTGCAGGGTAATTAATATATCTCAGCAAATGGCCATGTGTCTAATCTAGCTTGGTCACTCTAGTAGTACCATGGTGGAACACACAAGATTACGTCTTATCTGTGCTGATGTCAGAGTCAAGTAGAAGTCTTGACTAGGGTAAACACTTCAATGTAAACACCATAAAGATGTGCTGGCTGACACTGTAGGTTATATTATTATGTTCTGTTCAGACAATTACTCGGATGTGTTTTTGTTGGATTATTAAAACAATTATTTAATTAACATCATCAGTGGTGTGTCAGTGGATGTCCTTTTGTCAGTGTTTTCCTTGTTTTTAGATTTACTATATTTCAGTAAATTAATGAACCTGGAATGTGAAAGTAGAGTAGCAAAATATTGTTATGATTAGCCCTACAACTAGCTGATTTATACAATTGCATGTTTTCACCACCAAGGATATTTCCCTGGACAATATCCCCACCCTACAAAATATTATTCTGAAGATACACGCCTGTGAAAGTTCACCCCTATAACCTTTCTAATTACAGATAGATGGGGAAAAATCAAGAGAAAATACAGTAATTAATCATTTGTGTTCCAGTCAACATTATGAGGGCATCATTAGAGAAAACATTTTTTAAACACACCATACACATTTATAAAAATATATTTATTAATAAAAAAATTGAGTACACATGACGTGTAGCTAGATAGTATTGAGCAATAGTTGTTTGTGTCATCAGACATTTGGCGCGGAACCCATTCATCTGTGACTGCAACCTGCAATGGCTGGCGGAGTACCTACACAGTCACCCCATAGAGACCAGTGGCGCACGCTGTGACAGCCCGCGCCGCATGCGCCGCAAGAAAATTGGACACATTCGCCACTCGAAGTTCAAGTGCAAGGGTAAGTTGTGTCTTCGATGAAGACGTATTTCAGGTTAAGCATTTGTATTGGTGGTCAGTACAAAATCAATGTACATTTGTTTTTTTGCTATAAATAAATAAAACATTTAAAACGTTAGTATAAGTAAAAAATATAAAACCTGTAATAGATATTTAATTTTATATAATATTAATATGCTAACTTTGACATATTCTGTCAGTACAGCGTATCTCCTCCCGTACAGTGAGGTCCATTGGCCTCTCTCTATGTCCATTGGCCTCTCTCTATGTCCATTGGCCTCTCTATGTCCATTGGCCTCTATGTCTATTGGCCTCTCTCTATGTCCATTGGCCTCTATGTCAGTTGGCCTCTCTCTATGTCCATTGTTAATGATAAGACATTGGTAGTGGGTTATTCCTTTGAATTCCTAAGATTTACAACCAGAAATATACATGCCGCTGTAACAATCCACACATACCAATGTTTCCTAGACACTACACTGTGTCAGATGTTCCCATCAAATGAACAGGGCCACACACTTACATAGCAGGAGTAGGCAGCTGCTTGGAGATAGGAGGAACAACTTCTAGTGAGATGAGACGTAGGATTATCCAGAAGAACAAGATGTACTGGTTGGTTACTACCAGTAGCTGGCTGTGTTTATTGATGTTGGCCAGGGTCCTGATAGGTGTTGAGACTAATCCCCCTGAGGCAGGGGAAGACACATCGCCTAAACACTGTCAGCAGAGCCTCAGTCCATCAGACGTCATCCACAGACATGATGTCACAACAGTGCTGGGGGTCGTGCCATCTCACTGGAGGTCAAACTGAATCCAACTATCACACATTAAAGATAGAGATTCTAGCAGTTTTCAAGAATACTTTGTACATCAGTGATTTCAATTGCAACCATTAGATGAAACATTCTTTAAAATCCCATTTTACTCATTTTAATTTAATTTGGTTACTACAGTAATAATTAGTGTTATTTAGGACAGACAGGGGAGTCGATAAACAATCGTAAAATTCATGTAAGAATGTTCATGTTTTTTTTTTTAAACGATGACTTGTTGTACTTCATGCAAGATTATAAAACGTGTTGATGTATTGCTGGTTTAATTTCTGTGGCAACTGTTTATTTTTATCCTGACTTTATTTCCCTGGCATGTGTTCCAGGCATGCCTGGGTAGTTTGGCAGGAGTTGTTGCAGCCATATGTACATCTTTAGCTGCTCCCTCTCTTGACCCTTACAAATAAACAACACTCTACGTAGTGTAAACATCTTCACGCTGCACATTTAAATGTAACCATTTTGTGGTCTGCTCTCCACATGTGTTGTCTGACCCATAAATGGGCTTAGGATAGAAGACAGACAAGGTCAGGTTTTAGGCCCAGGTCCCGTGTTTTCTCTTTATAGTCTTTGGAGAGTTTTGTCCACAAGTGTGTGTACAAATAAATAAACAGTCTCCTTAGGTGTCATTGTGGAGTTATAAAAATTCTTTCTGTGCCAGAGTATGTTGACTCGATAAATATGTAATGTCTTTTAGCTACCAAACATGTTAGAACCAGAGTGTAGAGCCCTGTAAAAAGGACAATGATTTCATTGTATATTCTAGTTCGTTTGTGCATGTTTTGTACTTGGTTTAGTCAAAACATTTGACAAAATATTTACTTATTTACATCAACAGTATTTACACCAAGAATAGGTATAAGTGAGTCAAAAATTTTGAATCCTCATTCTGTTGAACAAATGTTCTCATTTCACTACATACACTACATATGTGGAGTTTATTGTGGACGGACATGAAAGAACTTGATTCACGACGGGATAAGGTTGAGGATGCAGCTATGAGTGTGTGTGCTCACTCTCACTCTCACTCTCACTCTCACTCTCACTCTCACTCTCACTCTCACTCTCACTCTCACTCTCACTCTCACTCTCACTCTCACTCTCACTCTCACTCTCTTTCTCACTCTCTTTTCTTCTCTTCCTCTCTCCTCTCTCTCCCCTTCCCTGCCTTGCTCACCTCTCTCTCATTCTTTCTCTCTCCGTCTCTCCTGTCTCCTCCCTAACTCCCTCCCTCCCCCTTGCTCCTCCTCTCTCTCACTTTCTCCTTCACTCTCTCCCCTCCCTCCCTCTCTCTATCCCACCCTCCCCCTCTCTCGCACTCTCTCTTTGTCTCTCTCTCTCTCTCTCTCTCTCTCTCTCTCTCTCTCTCTCTCTCTCTCTCTCTCTCTCACACTCTCCACTCCATTTCTCCTTTTCTCTCTCTATCTATTTCTCCCTCCCTTCTCCCTCCCTCCCCCAGTGCCTGGGACAAGACCACTGTGGAGATGTTTCACAGCAGGAATTGTTGGGGAATAAAACAGCAGATGTTGGAATGTGGAGACTTGAACTTGGCCCTGGGCTCTTCGTTGCTGCTCTGTTTGTTTATCGCACCCTCAGACTTGTCTGTCCGTCCACAGGGCTGAACCTAATAAAGAACTTGATGGATTCACAGAGCACAAGACGTCTCCTCAATCTAGTTGCATACAACAAGACAAACTGTGCTAGTGGTGTCAAATTGTGGTGACGTTTTTACATGTATTTAATTTATTTCTGTTATAATATTAGTGTGTAGATATCATAGTTCATAGCATTTCTTTAAAAGTGACTGCTCCATTACCCAGAATCCTCATCACATGGCAGTGGTTGTAATTATTAGCAGGAAGTTGGGTTGACCACCAGGTGACTGTGTTGACTCTCAAATGGCAGTTACAGTTGGTCCTCCTGCCTCCACGGAGGGCCACTCCAGGGCCACACATTGTGTGTGTGTTGTGGGCACAAATTCAAATCATAAACAATCTTTTGGACAATTTATCGGTCAGCAGACATTCAACAGACTTATAGTATTAAATTAAGAAATGTACGTAAAAAACAAAAAAACACAAGGTCAGTTTTCCAAACAGACATTTGCCAGTTAAGCACTTGGCCATGATGTGGAAGGACTCAGCTAAATGACCTGTTTAAGTGTGTGTAATTTATCCTATGCATGTCCACGTTTGAAGACAAACAAAGTGTTTTAGCAGGTCTCAGTCATTTCTCCCAGATGGAGTTACCCAGAAACACACCCAAGGGGTGAACACTCACCCTCTTTGTGGGTTCCTTACTTCAAAGTGGACACTTAGAAGTGTGACTAATCTCCTATTTGTTTGTCTTCTCTTGGTAATGTTTCACTCTGAGACCTTTTAGCTGACTAAAAGCTCAGCCTGGTTTATTGCTACGCCAGCTGTTGACAACTCCATTATCCACCCTATAAAAGGCTTTACCCCTGCCTAGAACTGTCCTATCTAGCAGCTAAGTACATCTCTAACCTCTCTAATTGTCAAACAACCATTTATCTGACTGGTGAGTCATCTAAATCAGAGTGCCTGATACGTCGGAACAAAAACCCACACAATTTGTTACATTTATATTTTCATTACAAGCGTGTCGGAAAAATACCTCTGCTCTACTGGTATTCTAAAAATTATTATTATAACTTACCTAAGCATATTCCATATTGGGTATGTTCTTTCGCTCAATAGCTTAATGCCCAATGGAAAACATTTCTTGCTCAATTATAAAACATTAAATGAATATGACGTAACAGAACGGTAACACCTATATATTTTCAAAGTTCCCTAACCTAATACCTGATTTATTAAGACAACGTAATACATAACTTTGAAATGAAGGGATTCAAGCTAATTTTAAACAAACACTAACTTCCAACAATTACAAAATTACTCTCCAAATGTTGAGCCACCTATTTTGAGACAATATTTTGTGCATCCAAGTAGAATTTGCATAATTGCAAATAACATTTTATTTTTAACAATTGCGCAAAAGAAAACAAATTGAAATTTGGTTAAATACTTTGGCCATCAACATTTCTAGATGATAAATACATCTGTTTAACATCTGTTTAACATCTGTGTAACATCTGTATAACTGCTAACTTAATCTCCAGCTAAAACTGTCTGACATATGAGGGCATGAGGAATTATTTCTTTGCCATGATTTGATCTCTGAATCATATGAGAAAATCTGCTGTACGTCAGTTTATTATGCACTAAAACAAAAGCAGCATATCAAACTAAACAAAATGTGAATGTTAATAGGAAAAAGGTTCATCTATTATCGTTTAGCATCAAATTAACTGTGGATGGCTTTGTTGGATCACTGATGTAATAAGATAGATATTAATTAATTGATTACATAATTGATTCCATGATCTTTGTCTATTTGTTTGTCTAGTCCCAGCATAATGTCACACAAATGTGGCCAGTCTGCTGAATGGGCAGGTTTGACAGGTGTCTTGTTAACATATCTGCGATATATGTCATTCATTGACACGTCAATGAGATGTCAAATGAGTAAAGATAACATTCTCACCAATTGTTTAGTTGTTTATTGTGAGGGGACAAAGTTTGTGGGAGATGAAATCTTTGTCAGAGTTGTCATGTAGATAGTGTCAATTAACATAGCAGACCACACACAGACGGTGTGACAGTCTTGAGGTCACTTATACAGACAAACATGTCATATTGTTGTTGTGATATCAGTGGACCTGACACAGTATATTAATTAGAGGGATAGTGTGTGTTCATTTGTACTAGATCAGCGTGGGTGGTCACTTGTGACAGAACATTTGTTGAACTGTTGGTCGCAAATGTGGGAAAATACAAACACGACGAACGTCACAGGACACTGTGGAGCCAGTCTGTGCGATATTGCCAAATAAGTGGGAATGCAACTTCAAAACTGCAAACACTGGCAGCACTCGTGTCTTGTTGTATGGGAGGGGTGGTTTTACTGCTAAAGTTCCTCAGATGGTCGTATTACTGGGGTTTAAGAGGTGGTCGTATTACCAAGTTTCTGTAGGTGGTCTTGTTTTTTAAATTCCACAGTTGGCCTACTTGCTGAGGTTTCACTTTTAGTCTTATTACAAGGTTTCCGTAATTTCATGTGATCCTATTAATGAGGCTCGACAGATGGTCATGTTGCCAAGGTTCCACATGTGGACTTGTTGCTAAAGTTCCACATGTGGTCGTATTGCTAAGGTTCCATATTTTGGGTGTATTACTGAGGGTGTGTGTGTGGTCCTTAATGAAGTCTCAAGGGTGGTCTTAGTGCTGAGGTTTCACAGGTGCTGTGTTTTCACCAGTATTACTGGTAAGTTCCACATCATACTCTCATTACTGAGGTTCTACGGATGGTGTCAATATTCTGCAATTTTTAACTATGATGTAGTTGATGTTAACTGTTTATAATATGTAACCCAGGGATGTTTATTGATGTCCCATCATAAAAATAGCACACAATATATTATAGTTATCTGCGTCCACAAAGCAGAGGGTCTGTCTTGTGTCATTCAGAAGTGCCCTTGGCAGGGGTATTTGACTTTAGACAGTTGAAGTGCCTGGCAGCTCAGCTCTGATACGTCTTAATGAGGAGGGATTAACTCCACCTGGCCAACTGACAGTGTTTAGAAGGATTAAGATAAGCCACTGCCACCATCCCTAATAAAGTCTGTCTGCAAGATGTTCCACTCTTTATTGGTGATTAATTTCCCGGCCTACAACCCTGTCAAGTTGTCATGTTTCTCATTTCCTCTGTCCCAACTTTTCCTCCGCCCTGCCATGCCGAGGCTGGTATGTTATATTTCAGCGTTTTTTTGGCCTTATGTAACTTGAGAGTTTACAATTTCAAAAAGCTTTTATGCTACTGTGTTTCTTGTGCGTCTTCCCTGTACTGACGACTGGTCACATCTCCCATACATGGCCAGCATGTCAGCTTAGTTACATCACCATCAATACTCAGTCTCACTGGCCAGAGAGATGCGCTTGATATGTCACATGTGGGAGGACAAGTTTGTTTATGTTTCTCAAAGACATGTTGTCGTTGAAGACTTGCAAAACTGCACTAAAGATATTTTAATAATATTGCATATAAAGATAATAAATGATGTCATCAGAAACCCAGATTTGAATAAAAATGAAGGCGAGATGATATAAAAATCAGTATTTACAAAATATGTTCATCATCAGCAGATTGATGAAAATGCAAGGGAGTCATAACAGTTCAATTATTAGCATCTCATTTAAAGTGTCAAAATAATATTTTGACATTATATTATGTACTAGTTTGCAGACATTTAAAGTTGCATTCTGACATAATTTCCCCTTTTTAATGCATTTTAGAAAAGTCAATGTACACCATGACCGATATTTGCTTATTAGTATACTTTCTACCACATGTCTCACTTTGTGGTTTTATGCGTTATTTGATCAAATATAAGTTTGCAACAAACAACGGCTCTGGAGTTTCCCAAAAGTCGATCTATTTTTACCGTCGGAACTCTCCGGTCAACGTAAGTAAACGATGGGGCAAACTAAAAGGCGGTTCCACATATCCACGTTAGTCGCTAGAGGCGCCACTAGGCAACAATACCCTAGTTATTTAAATCATCCACAATTAGCCATTGACCGTACAGGCGCGTAGCCAGCGATAGTTTGTATGTGGGCAACTGGACATGCCGTAAATATGGAGCGTATCGAGCGGTGGCATCTTTGTGAATGTGGTATGTCGTTTCCATGCGGTCTGCCAATTGTGATCCGCCTTTTAGTGTGGCCCTAGTGTGGTTTCCTGACAGCGCTTTTCACTGGAATTCCCTTCATCGAGGTCTAAACCAATCAGAGAATTCTAACTGGTGAGGCTCACCGGAATAATTGTTCGTCTTTTGCTGCTTTTTATCTTAAAATGGCATATTATGTGAAAATAAGTTGATAGGTAGTTGAGGAAAACAATATATAGTGTATGGGGAATGCTGGTTTACTGGGAAATTGTATTTTAAACAAGGCGGAAGTCAGAATGCAACTTTAAATGTGTGGGTTTGAAGCAGAATCATTTTTATATTAAATAAAAGCAATGTTTGATTGTGCATTTTTTAAACAGTTACCTGTACATCTGCTTTGGTTTATTTTGCTTTTATTCCAAGACTTTAACCATCTATGTCACAGTCTATTAAAAATATAACCTATCTCATGTCAAATTAAGCATACCATCAGGGTCTAGGGGAGTAACTAAATTATTCCTCATATATGGATACATGTAGTGGAATTTTTTTAGGTTTGATCACATTTAAAAATTTAAATTTTTATGAGGAATACTGCATCAGGAATTAATGATGTTATTTTGTTTCAGGGTCTGAGGAGCACCGCACCAAGAGGGCGGGGATCTGTCTGATTGACAGCCAGTGCCCAGATCAGTGCACCTGCGAGGGCACCGTGGTCAACTGCGCCGGGCTCAAACTGGACCACATTCCCCAGGATATCCCCATGTACACGACAGAGCTGTGAGTTGATACCCCACTCTACCCTATATCATGTACATATATCCCCATGTACACCACAGAGCTGTAAGTTGATTCCCCACTCTACCCTATGTCATGTACGTATATCCCCATGTACACCACAGAGCTGTAAGTTGATGCCCCACTCTACCCTATGTCATGTACATATATCCCCATGTACACCACAGAGCTGTAAGTTGATTCCCAACTCTACCCTATGTCATGTACATATATCCCCATGTACACCACAGAGCTGTAAGTTGATTCCCCACTCTACCCTATGTCATGTACGTATATCCCCATGTACACCACAGAGCTGTAAGTTGATGCCCCACTCTACCCTATGTCATGTACATATATCCCCATGTACACCACAGAGCTGTAAGTTGATTCCCCACTCTACCCTATGTCATGTACGTATATCCCCATGTACACCACAGAGCTGTAAGTTGATGCCCCACTCTACCCTATGTCATGTACAAATATCCCCATGTACACCACAGAGCTGTAAGTTGATTCCCCACTCTACCCTATATCATATAAATATAATTTTTTATGTTTCTATTATGACACTTTATTTGGCTATAATTGGTAGTTGTTGTTTTAGAATATGGAATATCCTTAGAATTCATGTCTAAAATATTCATATGTATAATTACACCCATGGCAGAGAATATTTAAAGCATTCTTTTACGTACAATTTTTGCCAAAACATCATCTCACCAATGAATAAACCATTTGAATCTATAGAAAATTCACCAATTACTAGAGAATTTCTCAGATTGTTTGCCCTTGGGGGCCAATGATTGGTCCTCCACTCTCACACAGTAGGCAGTCAGTCTCAAATGATATACTTAATTATACACCCAGTGGAGGCCTTGTGTGAGACTGGTGCTGTTTACAGGAAGCTTGGTGACAACAACATTGAGCGTGTGGAAAACAGCGACCTATTCAAGAAACTCACAAACCTCAAAGTTCTGTGAGTACATCCTTCAGTTCTTCGCATGACTGAGACGTTTTCTTGTTCTTTCCGAGGTCTCTCACAAACCGACATCTTCTGCAGCTTTCTCCTGTTGCTGACTGGTTCTTCAACCCAGCCATTTTATCACCATTTTAGTTTCTCCTGATGTCACTCATCACCTCACCTCTTTCATTCTCGTCTGTTCTGCAACTCTTCTGATAGGTGACAAATGGACAAAGCAGCTTTTGGGTTATTAAAAGGCCAACCTTTTTTTAACGTCATATCACAACCAACTTGAACCAAGGTACTTAGGTCTTAGGTGGTTAACCTCCAAACAGCCCAAACTTGGGCTAATGCAGGAGTTCTCCTTCTCTCTAGAATTACTGAGTCCACTACAGGTTACACATTTACCCCCTGTGTGGGATCTTTTACGTCCCCTGGCATAGACACCAGATAGAAGGGACCATAGACTTTTAGTGTCTCTTCCGAAAGACACACGCGAAATTGCCCAAGTTTCGAAACGGCAGTAGGTGGGATTGAACTACCATCCCCTCGATTGATAGCCTGGGGCTCTACCGCATGGCCACGCTCCCCACAATTAGTACATTACAATTAGTAATATTACGGTAACGTTTATTGTATCCAAATCTCTGGAACTCAAACTCAGAGGTGCATCATGACAAAAGGCTTGATCAATCTCAAAATGCACCATTTTGAGGAATGTATTAGTGTTCTTTTTTCCCATGTTCTCACAAGCGTTGACACAGTCAGCCCTGGGAAAAACCACTAGTTTCAACATTCAGTACAAGACGTCTACTGCAAATCTGCGTGACAGAGTTGTAATTGTGATGACACAAAGTCGTCCATCTTGTAGTGTTCTGTGCCCTCACCCACTATGACATGTCCCCTATCCTCAAGTTGTCATAACCACTCCCCGACCCACCCATCAGTGCCCGTGTCATTCTTACCTACATAATTCATGTTTACATTATAATTACACCCAGACAGACTCGGTTACAGGTTGATATACAGCTGCACAAATGTCTCAGAGGCTCAGGTGACAGGTTAACACCTGTAGATGGTGTCTGTCGTGACACACAATCAGACTGTTGTCCCAACAAAACAGTTGTGGCATAAAAAGAAACAGATCTTTAAAAACTACTCTGTATTTTATAATTCTCTAATGGGTTGTTGTAGTGTATGTGACAAAGGAGCGTCACATTTCACACAGACACATACATATAGACAGTCTCTAGCAGTGTTACTGGCACGGAACAGTCGTTAAAATATTTCATGAGGGCTATATACAAATTAATCACAGCGGAAAACAACAATCTGGAAGATGGTTATTATAGGTAGTGACTACACCAAACGTTTGTTCATGTCTTATTGACAGTTCTCAGATTGCAATATTATTTTATTATTTAGTTATATTTTCCATTTATATATAATATATATATATATATATATATATATATATATATATATATATATATATATATATATATATATATATATATATATAAGTATAATGTGTATATAAATTATTATATATAATTATATATATATATATATATATACATATATATGTATATAATATATATATATATATATATATATATATATATATACATATATATATTATATATGTAAAAAAAAAAATATATATATATATATATATATATATATATACACACATATATATTATATATGTAAATATATATATATATATATATATTATATATATATATATTATGTATGTATGTATATATATATATATATATATATATATATATATATATATAAATATGGTTCATTCAAATGGAAAGGACGGACTAAAGAGCCTGACATTTATACAAGTATAAACCAATTCTGTAGTACTGCAGCAGTAATTAAGACAAGACTCAAACAGTTAACAGAACGAAACATGTCAATAGTTTTACTACAGCGCACACTATTAGATGTCAGTGAAATGAAAACAGAATGGTTCCGTGTCCACCTTTCCTGCAGTACTCGCCTCTAGTAAGTGGTTGCTGACAGCGAGGCATTAGTGGTGTAGGCTGAGAGGGAGTGACAGAGGGAGGTGGATAGAGGGAGCTGCACCCACTGACAGATGTAGCCCTGGAAGTCTGACAGGGAGCATTCCTCCAAAGTCAACACGGCTCACTGCGGGCAGCCTCAGACATTTGGCAGTGTGGTCTAATGGACCGTGGGCAGAACACACGTCAAGACACAGGAAGAACTAGTAAAACACCACTCCGAGCATCATGGGTAATTAGGAGAGACTCCTTCTGCTTCATTGTGCACCAGAAATGGTGTTTTCTCACCTCCTCGGGCTTCATGTGGCCTTCTCAGACTTCGTATGGCCTCCCACTAGGAGGAGATAGACAGTGGGAATGTCAGCCACTGTGCCACAACTGGTCCTGCTGACTTCTGTGTACCTTGACAGCCACACATCAACTTTGTGGGTTCTGTTAAACACATGTGGTTGTCGTCTTTGAAGCCACACAATGTGCCACAGGGACAACTGAGAACAACGATGTCTTTAACTGACTCTGTCATTTTCATTACACTCCATTAGTGGAACGAGGATGATGGCTTTGGTTTCTGCCTTGTGACACCTGACACACGCCCAGCCCCTGGGGAAACTTGTAATTTGTGATACTGTACTTCTAATCTGTCAGAGATTTTATTTACATGCTTTGCCCCCAAAAAGTATTTTCAAGTATATGAAACGACATTGGACAGTTACGATAAAGAACTCACTGGGACTTTATGAAACTGTTCCTTATTGCCAATGTTCCTTACATCCAATGCATCGTGTAGCAATACAGATCAGAATGGGGTTTTGATTATTGTTCATTTTAACCCTTTTTTTACATCAGATATATCCATATAGCTAGAGTCTGTATTACTTACTTAATCCTCTTTGTGCTCGCTGGCACATAGGGCAGAAACAAGGGTTCTCCATTTCACCCTGTCTGCAGCCCTGTTTGACCCCAGTTCAGATGCCGTCGCTAAATGGTGATCATCTCTCTAGATGGCGCCACTGTTGTGGAGACAAAAACACTAAGTAGATGACTGATGCCCTAAGTTTGTTGCTTCATCAGTGGATGTACGTTTTTCTCTATTAGTGTGAACGCTACAGTTAGACCTGACATTGATAAGGTGGATTAGCCACCATGAGTCAGTGGGCACCAGTGCTGGTGCATGCACTGCACCAGATAGGTGCAGGCCAACAGCTTATCAGAAATACACCTACAACCTGCCCCAAAGAATTCCTGCAGATTAACTGATATTGCATAAATAAACAATAACACTGATGGCCTACCCAGGTTTTGAACCAGAGTTGTTCTTTGGTAGCCTTAAGTACTAACTTAGATAGAAAGAGAAGTGAACTTGTGTGTGGATGGCAGTGATGCAATAGCAGATATTTAAAATCTAGGTTAAGAAAACAGGAATGCAAACCAAGAAAAACAAACTCAATATTGGAGGTGACAGAAAATGTAGAAGATGCATAAGTTCCAGCAGATTCTCCATGTGTTTTTCTAAGTATAATGAAACAAATCTTGTTTTTATTGGCGTTACTAATATTTTTCTAGCAAAACCGTTGGTCTTCAGTGAAATTCTGGAAGGTAATGATTATGTGTTTCGTCTGCCAAAATAAGACTTGAACTTCTCGAAAAAAATATGTTGGTTTTTATTACATATTTGAAAAGAGAAGATTCACAGGAGAAAGTTACTTAATGTTTCCAGATACAGTTTAACTGTGGGTGGAAATGTATGGTTTTGGAAAAACTACTCATTCTATGGTGTGCTTTGCTCACTATCAACATATGAAAATGTTACTATTTAGGTACCATCTGTGCCCTTTAATGACTGACACATGGAAAATGAGTATATTTCAGATTGTACCATGATGAAAACTCTTTTAAAAATGAGATACAATCGTGTTTTGTTTCGTATCTCACAATAACCACCAGTGAGAAGAGTCCATGTGGGTTGGTGGATCATGCATCAGGTCCAAATTCAGTAGCGATTCTCTGTCTTTTAGAATTGCTTTGCAGATATATTTTCATTGCTAACTTTGTACAGATTTTGTGTATTTGTGAAATGTAGAATTAAATGACCTTTTTATTAGAAACAAATCTACTTCCCATTGTTTTTAAACAAATATTGAGTCTGGCTGGTGCCTATGGATCAGTGAGGCTTCAGCCCTAGGGTTGGGGTCCAGGGTTGGCCCAAAATCTAAAAATAGGCAATTAAATAATGGTGCCTTTCCAGTTACATGTCTGGATTTCTGCTTAGGGCAAATCAAGGGTTTTAGGGTGGGAGGTTGCCCTTCCAAACATCTGGGGAAACAGGTTTCAAGGTGATCAAGGGTTTAGGGTGGGAGGTGGCCCTTCCAAACATATGGGGAAACAGGTTTCAAGGTCCATGTCCCACTAAAGAGGTGGGCATAGGGACAGATGGATGCCCTGAGTTCTTTCCAATTGGCGATCCATTTTTTATGATCTTTGGGGAGCATCATCAAAGGTGACCCCAAAAAATGTGAAGCCCGTGAATTGAAGGGAGTGTTAATTGTGTGGGAAGGGGAGTGTTTAGTCTGCCTCATGACTGATAACCTTTCAGTTGGTTGATAGCTAGGTGGTGGCACACTCTGACACCTGCCACTGTCACTGCCACTGCCACTGTCACTGTCACTGTCACTGTCACTGTCACTGTCACTGTCACTGTCACTGTCACTGTCACTGTCACTGTCACTGTCACTGTCACTGTCACTGTCACTGTCACTGTCACTGCCACTGCCACTGCCACTGCCACTGCCACTGTCACTGTCACTCTCATGAAAATACATTGGTGATGTATTCAGGCAGTATTGTCTTATGATTTCCTTCCTTCACCTTCACCATAAATGTAATGGTAGAACAGTATCCAGTCCTGAGTTAGAACTGTTCAAAGGCTTTATACATATCTCCCTGGCAATCCTGTTCAGTGTGTAACACCATCTCGACTTCTCCATGAAGCATCCTTACACATGGCAATTAATGTGCGAAGACTACTTATGTATAAATATCCACCACTGTCTATAGTAAAGTAGTCATTCATACAGTTGAGTTAACTGGAGCAACAAACTCACCTGGCACACCTGCGCATAAGGGTTCGAACCCAGGTTGTCTTAGTTGAGAAATCAAAGCTGTAGTCACTGTGCAACTACCTTCGTTCATCTGTCTGTCTGTCTGTCTGTCTGACTGTCTGTGTCTGTAGTGGGCAGGTAACACAACACAGGTGAGAATGCGAATACCAAAGTGATTATATTCAAATGGATGGTCTCTACATTCATCTGAGTACCTGGCGATAGATAGTGGTGGATAGTTGTGCATAAGTAGCCTATGCATGATTTACAGCATGGCTGAGTTACCACAGAAGTTCAGACATAAATCCGTATTAAAAAAGTTGTTATCCAATCTGTTACATTCCTGTTCCAATGATGTGTCACCATCGATCAGTGTCAGGTATGAAACTTACTGACATCAAACAAACTCCAAGTACCACGTTTTTCTTGGAGTTATTGAGTGCTGCCTTCTATAAGCCCACAACATTTATCTGCATCAAAGTTAACTGGTACTTTTTGTTGGAAATACACCTAGTGTCAAAACTAAAGCATTATTGACCACTTGAGATACATGTGTCCAAGGGTTGACCTTAACAGTTGGAATGTTGTGCCTGCAAAATGTTCATGTTGTTAACAAATCATTCAGATTCTAAATATGTTTCACTGCTGAAGACAGCAGGTTTAACGGCAATGTCCTGAAATTTGCAGTGTGTTGATGTTTTAACGCATTCACAACAATTTACTAAAAAACATTTCTACTAATAATAATTATAATAACGGTATTCCAGAATTACGATATTATCAGTTGTGCTTTAAAAATGGGTGTACTTGATTTTAAGTAAAAAAAACAGCTCAACTGATTTGTGTGTTTGCGAATTAGAATTAACATGCACATGTCTAGTTTTACTGTCTACCAAAACATTTGTGACTGGCGAATGTTGTATCCTGCATATAGCCTAGTGTGATGGAATCAACAATCTTCCTTTAATGTATACAAGTCATACCCAAACTTATGAAGTGATTAATGGACTATGTGCAATCCTCCTTCAAGGGAGATATATGCCGTATGTCATCAATGCAGACAACCTAAGTGGTGAAGTCTGACGTAGTGAAAGAACTTGGTAATTGGCAGCCGTATCTAGACTATGTGAACCATCCACTCTCTGTGTAGCTCCGGGACTTGCACATGGATTTTTTGTGATGAGATAGTGTTGGAATGAACACTTATAAATTATACATTGCAACGCACTTGGTTATCCTCAAAACGGACCAATAATTACAGATGAAAATGTAAGTGCAAATGTGAGGTCGGTGTATTGTACCAAAGGTTGTAATGGTTATTTCCTGCAAAAATGCGATCTGGGAAATTACAGTTATACTGCTATCTTCACAAGCCAGGTTTATCTAATCTTGTCTGATTCTTAGCAATATGTTTCATTTTTTGTCGTTATTGGCACTAATATCCATGCTCGTGACATGTGTAATATTATCATTAAATCCAAACTAATTATAAAAAATAGGTTAACCATAATTCAAGTAATACCATCATGATACCACGTATGTTGTAGTATAAAGAACTAATTTACTAAATACTTGTTTTCGATTTGTCCTGTTTGGAAAGATACGTTTTGTTCATCATCTCCACATTTTACATTTGCAATTTAAAAACATGATGTCATACTCTGTAACCAAGTTCCTTGAAAGGTTTCTAAGAGCTGGTTAAATAAATACACTTCACTCAGACCATGATAACAAATGATATCTCTGCAGTAACTGTGGTCTGCCTTATCCCTCTCCCAATCCTCTGTGATTAGCCCTGCTCCCATTTGGAATGCCAGTACCAGTGGGGAATCTCTTCTGCCAGGTGATATGACAGTAAACCTCCTTGGGTAGTCTCAGCCACCAGATCACATCAACTTAATCATGTAAACCAATTGGCCTCCTCTAGCCAGACTGCCACAGTCTGCAGCATGCATTAATTGATGGTGATTGATAGGCCCCTATTTGTTTAGCTATTATCTCCGTCCGCATTAGTCATGTTGATAACTCACTGGCTACTTCCTGGACAGTCAGAGGTGTGTGTTTCCTGCCTGGCTCTCATCCCTCCCTGCCAACTGTTGGGGAGATCATTGTTTTAAATAGATAATAGATACTATAGTATATGTATATGTATATGTATATGTATATGTATATGTATATGTATATGTATATGTATATGTATATGTATATGTATATGTATATGTATATGTATATATATATATATATATATATATATATATATATATTTATATATTTATATATTTATATATGTATTTGAATAGTTGTCAAACTGTTTATGAGTGAAAAAGAGCAGGCAGCATAAACCAGTTTAAATTAACTTTAATAACAGCAGAGCAGTTAGATCTTTGAGCAGTCCTGAGGTTCGGACACTGGGCTATATAAGGACTTACGATTTACTTGTTTTAACCTATAATTGTGCTGCTGATAATTTGTTTTAATAAAATGCCTCTTAATGCACATGGATAACAGTTGTAACCCATCAGTGTATGTGGCAAAGTTAAATTAAAATTGCTAAATTATAGATATTAATTACTGACTTTATGTGAACCATTTAACCACATTTCAAATGATCTAGCTATTGAAACTGAAATAAAGTCAATATAAAATTAAAATGCCTTAAACTTAAAAATACATTGGACAATTTTTGAAATAAAATCTCAAATATAATATGCATAAATTACATACATATCTGCTTAAAACTGCGACTTAACTTTTGTGAGTTTCTCATAATTTTTACGTGACTTTACCTTGTTCACCTCCCGCTGCCATAAAATGTGGGCAGACCAGGGACTGCTGGCTGTGTGCTTGATGCCATCGCCAGGTGTGTGTGCCACCCACAGCTGTCTTCCCTGTTTCCCCAGCCCTCTTCCCCATCCCATCAGGTCATCCTTCCCTCTCCTCTCCCCAGTCCTTCCCTCACGTCATCCTTCAAGTCTGACAGTGTTTAGAAAGAGGAGAAGGGCCACACGCCCCAGTCTCCCATTAAGACAGAATGTTTGTTTTTACTGACAGGAGTCGGCCTTTCTAGTGGCTCCTATTTACTGTGGCATCTGTTCAATGCAGCCAGTCCGTCCCTTTATTGAGACTGGCAGAAGTATATCAGGGCTGAAATCACTGTGGAAAGCCACAGCAATGTGTCCCTTGAGTCGTGATGAAGACATCAAGTCACTAATTACACCAACAATCTCCCACTGACAGCCGACATCTGAGCATCTGGAATGTTTGAAGTTGAGTCTGGATCAGTGCTTTTAGGTGTGTTTTATGCAGCTGAAAAGTGAACAGAATTGGTTTCGGGAATAAAGTGAACAATGTAGCAAATTTGTTGGTGGTAGTACCTGAACAGTGTAATAAATTATATTAATTGGAGGAAGAATGTGAAGAAAATCTCACATTTATTACAGGAAGAAAGTGGACAAAGTAACAGATCTGCTAGATGAAGAAAGTGAACAATGTAGCAGATTTGTTGGATGAAGAAAGTGAACAATGTAGCAGATTTGTTGAAGGAAGAAAGTGAACAATGTAGCAGATTTGTTGGATGAAGAAAGTGAACAATGTAGCAGATTTGTAGGATGAAGAAAGTGAACAATGTAGCAGATTTGTTGGATGAAGAAAGTGAACAATGTAGCAGATTTGTTGAAGGAAGAAAGTGAACAATGTAGCAGATTGGTTGGAGGAAGAAAGTGAACAATGTAGCAGATTTGTTGGATGAAGAAAGTGAACAATGTGAACAATGTAGCAGATTGGTTGGAGAAAGAAAGTGAACAATGTAGCAGATTTGTTGGATGAAGAAAGTGAACAATGTAGCAGATTTGTTGGAGGAAGAACTGAACAATGTAGCAGATTTGTTGGAGAAAGAAAGTGAACAATGTAGCAGATTTGTTGGATGAAGAAAGTAAACAATGTAGCAGATTTGCTGGAGGAAGAAAGTGAACAATGTAGCAGATTTGTTGGATGAAGAAAGTGAACAATGTAGCAGATTTGCTGGAGGAAGAAAGTGAACAATGTAGCAGATTTGTTGGAGGAAGAAAGTGAACAATGTAGCAGATTGGTTGGAGAAAGAAAGTGAACAATGTAGCAGCTTTGTTGGAGGAAGAAAGTGAACAATGTAGCAGATTGGTTGGAGAAAGAAAGTGAGCAATGTAGCAGATTGGTTGGAGAAAGAAAGTGAACAATGTAGCAGGTTTGTTGGAGGAAGAAAGTGAACAATGTAGCAGATTGGTTGGAGAAAGAAAGTGAACAATGTAGCAGATTTGTTGGATGAAGAAAGTGAACAATGTAGCAGATTTGTTGGAGGAAGAACTGAACAATGTAGCAGATTGGTTGGAGGAAGAAAGTGAACAATGTAGCAGATTTGTTGGATGAAGAAAGTGAACAATGTAGCAGATTTGTTGGAGGAAGAACTGAACAATGTAGCAGATTGGTTGGAGAAAGAAAGTGAACAATGTAGCAGATTGGTTGGAGAAAGAAAGTGAACAATGTAGCAGATTTGTTGGAGGAAGAAAGTGAACAATGTAGCAGATTTGTTGGAGGAAGAACTGAACAATGTAGCAGATTTGTTGGAGAAAGAAAGTGAACAATGTAGCAGATTGGTTGGAGGAAGAACTGAACAATGTAGCAGTTTGGTTGGAGGAAAAAAGTGAACAATGTAGCAGATTGGTTGGAGGAAGAAAGTGAACAGTGTAGCAGATTGGTTGGAGGAAGAAAGTGAACAATGTAGCAGATTGGTTGGAGGAAGAAAGTGAACAATGTAGCAGATTTGTTGGAGAAAGAAAGTGAACAATGTAGCAGATTGGTTGGAGAAAGAAAGTGAACAATGTAGCAGATTTGTTGGATGAAGAAAGTGAACAATGTAGCAGATTTGTTGGAGGAAGAAAGTGAACAATGTAGCAGATTTGTTGGAGGAAGAAAGTGAACAATGTAGCAGATTGGTTGGAGAAAGAAAGTGAACAATGTAGCAGATTTGTTGGAGGAAGAAAGTGAACAATGTAGCAGATTGGTTGGAGAAAGAAAGTGAACAATGTAGCAGATTGGTTGGAGAAAGAAAGTGAACAATGTAGCAGATTTGTTGGAGGAAGAAAGTGAACAATGTAGCAGATTTGTTGGAGAAAGAAAGTGAACAATGTAGCAGATTGGTTGGAGAAAGAAAGTGAACAATGTAGCAGATTTGTTGGAGAAAGAAAGTGAACAATGTAGCAGATTGGTTGGAGAAAGAAAGTGAACAATGTAGCAGATTGGTTGGAGAAAGAAAGTGAACAATGTAGCAGATTTGTTGGAGGAAGAGAGTGAACAATGTAGCAGATTGGTTGGAGAAAGAAAGTGAACAATGTAGCAGATTGGTTGGAGAAAGAAAGTGAACAATGTAGCAGATTTGTTGGAGGAAGAACTGAACAATGTAGCAGATTGGTTGGAGAAAGAAAGTGAACAATGTAGCAGATTGGTTGGAGAAAGAAAGTGAACAATGTAGCAGATTTGTTGGAGGAAGAAAGTGAACAATGTAGCAGATTTGTTGGAGGAAGAACTGAACAATGTAGCAGATTTGTTGGAGAAAGAAAGTGAACAATGTAGCAGATTGGTTGGAGGAAGAACTGAACAATGTAGCAGTTTGGTTGGAGGAAAAAAGTGAACAATGTAGCAGATTGGTTGGAGGAAGAAAGTGAACAATGTAGCAGATTGGTTGGAGGAAGAAAGTGAACAGTGTAGCAGATTGGTTGGAGGAAGAAAGTGAACAATGTAGCAGATTGGTTGGAGGAAGAAAGTGAACAATGTAGCAGATTTGTTGGAGAAAGAAAGTGAACAATGTAGCAGATTGGTTGGAGAAAGAAAGTGAACAATGTAGCAGATTTGTTGGATGAAGAAAGTGAACAATGTAGCAGATTTGTTGGAGGAAGAAAGTGAACAATGTAGCAGATTTGTTGGAGGAAGAAAGTGAACAATGTAGCAGATTGGTTGGAGAAAGAAAGTGAACAATGTAGCAGATTTGTTGGAGGAAGAAAGTGAACAATGTAGCAGATTGGTTGGAGAAAGAAAGTGAACAATGTAGCAGATTGGTTGGAGAAAGAAAGTGAACAATGTAGCAGATTTGTTGGAGGAAGAAAGTGAACAATGTAGCAGATTTGTTGGAGAAAGAAAGTGAACAATGTAGCAGATTGGTTGGAGAAAGAAAGTGAACAATGTAGCAGATTTGTTGGAGAAAGAAAGTGAACAATGTAGCAGATTGGTTGGAGAAAGAAAGTGAACAATGTAGCAGATTGGTTGGAGAAAGAAAGTGAACAATGTAGCAGATTTGTTGGAGGAAGAAAGTGAACAATGTAGCAGATTGGTTGGAGAAAGAAAGTGAACAATGTAGCAGATTGGTTGGAGGAAGAAAGTGAACACTGTAGCAGATTTGTTGGAGGAAGAAAGTGAACAATGTAGCAGATTGGTTGGAGAAAGAAAATAAACACTAGGATATTTGTATATATATATTATTAATATAGTGTATATATTAAATTTCAAAGTGACCATCACGTAGCAAGCAATACTTTTATAAATATTGTTTGCATATCTATAATGTAATGTTGTGAAACAATATTTGATTGATTGATCGATTGATTGATTGTTCATTTGATCGATTGATTGGAAGAAAATGAAAATTTCATTATAACATAATTTGTTGGATAAAGAATTAAGAGTGATTTTTAAAGAAAAAGACATTAACAATGTTAACATTGACTGTAGCGTATTTATCACTGGAAGCAAATGAATGATTTAGCATTTTAAGAAATAAAATTGTGCACACAGTTTAAAGACATGTATTCCTAAAATAGTACAGTTGCTACAGTATAACTTGTTTGACATATTGTATACCAATACCTTACACACGGTGTATAAACAGAAGGGGGACTTTTTCTTCATCACTATTCATTGTAGACGTGTTTTGGTAACAGTATCTGAGGCATGTGTTTCTACTTACTGTGTTGGCAGTGTAGCTGGCAGTGGTAGTGGCCTAGGTGGACCCCTGGTGTGTACATATGTTGCTTTATGTTGCATGTTTGCACAGGCAACTGTCAGGGCCTCTCTGCTCTATGTATGCTACCTTACATTGTGCCAGCAGACACTGTTGTGATACTTGTGTTTACTTTTATGTGACATTTACGTGCTGCTAATGCGTTACATACGTGACGTGAGTGTGTGTCCTAGCTATAGGCTGCTTGCTCCTGTGTCAATGAACAGGCAGTGTCTACAGTTTGTCACAGCATCACAGCAAATCTCAATCAAGTAGATACTGGTGGATTACAGATCCAAATGTTTGGATTTCTTATCAGTATCATGGTCATGTTTCATGTGATGAGAACTACCTTAGAAAGCTTGGAATGTGCCTAAGGTTAAATACCAGTGACCTCTCTCTCCCCCCTCTCTCTGATTTCCTATCACCCTCCACCCTTCCATAGCCTCCCCATATGTTCCTCACTGCACTTTCTTACCATCACGCATGTCACTCCCTCCCACTCTCCACCCCACGCCCTATCTCCGTTCCTTTCACTATCTTTCTTCCTTGCTCTCCATGCCTCTGTATTATTTTCTCTCCATATTCCTATCCATCTCCTCTTCAGTTCCCTCTACCTTCTCTTTTAGCACCGTTCACCTTTGTCTCTCTCGCTCCCTACTCCCCTTGTTTCCATGCCGCCTTCCCCTTCTTTCTCTCCCTCCCTCCTCCCCTTCTTTCTCTCCATGCCTCCTTCCCCTTCTTTCTCTCCCTCCCTCCTCTTCTTTCTCTCCCTCCCTCCTCTTCTTTCTCTCCATGCCTCCTTCCCCTTCTTTCTCTCCCTTCCTCCTCCCCTTCTTTCTCTCCCTCCCTCCTCTGCTTCTTTCTCTCCCTCCCTCCTTCCCCTTCTCTGCCTCCTTCCTATCCCTTCTTTCTTTCCCTCCCCCTTTCCATTATTTCTCTCCCTTCCTACTTCCCTTCTTTTTCTCCCTCCTCCTTCCCCTTTCTCTCTCAGATCTTCCCTCCATCTCTCATTGATGACTAAATTAAAGACACTATACTTTCTCATGTGCCAGTTGTCCAGTCCTGAGTCATTAGTAGTTTGTCTCCAGATGAGATCACTGATGTGTGCTAAATCTGGCCACATAAACACACTGCTGTAATGTGTTTGTTTAGACATTTCAGTCCACATACATATGTCCGCCCTGAGGTAGATGCCAGGCCAGCGACCATTTAGCGGCTGGCTCGTGTCATTAATGAGACAATAACACAGGCGTCCTGCCCATTTCGTTACCAATTTATTTCTCAGAAGTCATCAGTATATGTACATAAGGACTTCTTGGAAAGGCAGCTTGTCTGTGTGAATATAAACACTCGTTTCTAGAAACCGCACATTTGTTTTGGTGGACTTTGGGCAGTTGGTGCTGCACCCTGGTGGATAGAGATTTGTATACACTGGTGCTGCCACCTGGTGAAACAAATATACATCACTGGTCATACTAGTGTAGTTATTATTGTAGTTGATATTTGGATACATAGCTGGTTGAATATTTTCTCATTCAGTATATTTTCCAATGGATTTTATGCTAAATCACGTGTATTAATAACACTTTCACTGTTTCCATACATAATTACATATACACTGTAAGTAGCAACTGTAAACGTTTACTTTAGTAACAATTGTTTGACGCCAAACAGGATTCAGTTGGCTATGTAATTTAACTTGGCTAACATTGCATCCAAGTTGTTATATTAAAATTTTAGTAATGATGTCCTGTGTATTGTTTCAGAGATCTACAGAACAACTGGATTGAGATGATAGAGTCGCGGGCGTTTGAAGGAGCTGCCCTGCTCACAGACCTGTAAGTGACACTCCTCACAGACACAGCAGTAGTGGAAATGGATTGTAAAGAATCCATGCATGAATGAACATAAATCTTTATGTAAACCTTAGAATGGATGAAAATAGTATTGTTTGCTTTTGTAATGACATTTGTGATGTATATCATGGTATAATTTAGTACTGTAATGCACACATTCATGTATAATCTTATAAGAAATTACATTATATTTTAGTAAACTCTTGATAAGCCAAAGGATTTCTTGTTCGCTTGCCGTCTGGAGTTTGGCTCTGTTATGACCAATAGTTTGTTCACTGAGATCAAGAAAAGTAACATATCCCTCTGAGATAGATGCAGGATACGAGTGGATTTAATAAGTTGGTCTTGATAAGCCAAAAGCTGCCTTGTCTATGTTTTACCTGGGATTCATTTTCTGGGTAAATATTGTAAAGTCCTATTAACTATTTACTACTTGTTGACAGCCAACTGTCAGAGAACCAGCTGACAGCCATCAATGCGGGCATGTTCTATGGCCTGAAGAACCTCAGGACTTTGTGAGTATCTACTAACATATATTTCACGGATCCTTTGTGGTGGTAATGCAATATAATTATAATGTTGTTTCCCCATAAACAATTATGACTATTTTCGTATGACTTGGACAGTAAAAGAATGATATCTCGGACAGCATCTTGTATGTATACATTTATAGCCTATGATTGTAATGTTAAACTAAATGTAAAATGTTGCAGCTATCCAATAGTGTATCAGGGCAATGGTATTTTTTGTAATCCAGATAATTGTTCAGAAAATGGACTGACTTGAACATGATGTAATTCACTTGTAATATACTCTAAAAGAGTTTATTTATGTCCTACACTTGATGTCAGTACTAAAAGCAGATGGTCCATACTATTTAGTTATTGCTATATACAAATGGTTTTCTATTTTAATGTTTAACAAATTAATACTGCTGTAATGCACCTCTGAATGGCTAGAATTGCCTGATTTATGGCGCAGACAAATTCTATATACACCTGTAATAATAATAATTATTATTATGGCATTTCAGATCTATAAGAAGTAACAAAATCACCTGCATCAGTAACACAACTTTCTTGGATCTGGAGAACATCCAGCAACTGTAAGTTACTTCCTGCAACAGTCTCTTTCTGTGGGGCTCAGAATTATGCAATGCTGTTTTTTCAGCTAGAAAATATTAACAGAATTCTTATTAACACATGAAGTAATTTTAAAAGCAATTGATGCTTTTCACCATTTTCTCCAAGATGGCATCGTTGTTTATTTTAAAACAGTGGAAATAATTCATCAAGTAAAGGCAGTTAGGGAAAACATTTTGTTCTGTTGGGTTTATGCACAGATATTGCAAAATGTAAAGTTTAATAATTGTAAATAATGCTACTAATTTCTTAGCAAACACAGAAGTGTATTAACGAAGTGTCAGTTATTAAATTATGACATTCTTTTGTAGCTCTGTGTATGACAACCAGATCCACTGCATCCAACCGGGATCATTTGATCGACTCAAATATTTGACAACATTGTGAGTACAGTCATTTCTGTATGTAATACCAGTAATTTTTGTTGTCGTCATAGATGTTTATATCAGTCATTCTTTGTTGTCATCATAGATATTAATATTGTGATGATGTCATGGTATGGATGTCATGCATTTAGTTTGACATGGACTGTACCAATATCTGTAATTGTGAGAACAATAACTGCAGTTGACATTTTATTGATGTGAAATAATTGATAATGTTGTGAAAGGGTCTGCTTGGTGACACCACATGGACAATAATCTTGCCACTGTCAAGATAATGTCACATAGACTGTAAATTAATCTTTGCCAGGTGGCAACACATCAACAATAGTCCTGTTAGCTAGATGACACAATATTGACAATAAAAAAGCTACAGGGTGTCAGCTACGTGGCAGCACATTGACAGATCTCTTGTCAGCTAGATGGTGCCACATGTACTACTGGCTGATCAGTTCACTAATTCACATTCAGATATTGTATTGTTTGGCATTGCTTATTGTGACGACTAATAGAAACAAATCATCACATCATATTGCAGCAGGAACTTTGTCAGTGGATACAGTTGTAGTAATATCTGGAATTGAACCAAAGTTCCCAGCAAATATTACATCTTGTTCTGGAATTTTCACTACCCAGTGTTATGAACACTACAATGCTTATACACATGTCTCCACTGTAGGAATCTTCTGTCAAACCCGTTCAACTGTAACTGTCGTCTCGGTTGGCTGAGTTCATGGCTACAGAGACGTAACATAGTGACTGGCAACCCTCGCTGTGCCACCCCCAACCCGCTGAGGAACGCCCTCATCCAAGACCTCAAGTCCACGGACTTCAGTTGTGAGGGTAAGTTCACCTGTGTCAGTCAGTTGTGAGGGTAAGTTCACCTGTGTCAGTCAGTTGTGAGGGTAAGTTCACCTGTGCCTCAGTCAGTTTATTCCAACCGTCCAGAAATCCACTTCTCTCCACTTTTGCAGACATTCTGCTTGTCTGCTTCTGTTCAAGAATTAATTTCACAAACTAGTGTCCATGTTAATGAACATAGTAATTTATGAAAATAGCTCTTGTGCTATGACCATGTTCAGTGTTAGAAAGAAGATTATATGCAATGTGGACATTTTTTAGAAAGAAAATATGCAATGTGTACATTTGTTAGAAAGAAGATATGCAATGTAGACATTTGTTAGAAAGAAAATAGGCAATGTGGACATTTGTTAGAATGAAGATATGTAAAGAGGAAAATATGGTTATTGTTAAATGTGTTGTGAGCTAACAGTGAACCACTTTATATTGCAGAGGCTAATGAAGTTGGCTGCCACCAGGGGCCGCCACCATGCTGCTCATCTGACAGCCTGGGTGAGTGATTCAATGATAACCCAGCTCCACCTGAACCTGTTTATTTGTACCCATTTAAGACTTGGCAGTTGTGTCGGTTGATTTATTTTCTTCACATAAAATTACTGGTGTTGGAATAGACATGTGTGCTATAACAATCATATTCTTCAAATTCTGCAAATTCACCCTTTAAAGACATTTTCATTGGAAATCACCTGTGAATTCTTGGAAAGAGTAACACTGTTGCCACAGTGAAGATCATGTGCGCTTCACATGGGAGCATATGTGATGTTTGTCATGAACGTTGTCTGGTGATTTTGCCAGCGCTTGTGTATGATCACTGTGGCAGAGTATGACTGATTCCACACACTTCCTGCTAATAATTAGCACCCACAGCTGAGACCATGTGACCATAATAAATCAGTACAATTTGTCACTCCCCATGTCTCCTGTGTACACAGCCCATGAGAACCGGTGTGACCCGCGAGCCTACTGCCCTCCCAAGTGCAAGTGTACTGGCACAGTTGTCCGCTGTAGCCACCAGGAGTTCCCCACGATCCCACTAGATGTCGCCCTGGACACCACGGAACTGTAAGTACCCTTCCTCCTTGTGCACTGCCACGTGGACCAGCTCACCCAGTCTGAGTGAGGGGACAGTTGACATTCTGGTGATATCTTTCTTCCTTTATTTGCCGTCACGTCACACTGTCATACAAGACACAAGTGACGATTAAGCTTAGCGCTGTTTGTCACTTGTCATTAAATTTAACTACACTTGATGGAGTAAAATCATTAATGTACCATTGACACCAAAATTCAGCATAGTATGATTATTTAAAAAATAGACCAAATTATTTTATTTTTTTGGAAATTGTACAGCAAGTTATTAAAATTATAAAAAAAATTGTAAAATAAGCTTTTTGTTTAACAGTTCTATTTCTTACCTTCATTACATTGTTTTAAGTTAATCCTATTATGATGTCATTGGTCTCTAACTCTATATGCAAGAAGTCTCTAAACGTGTGTGACCCCCCCCCCCCCATTCACAGTTTCATTAATGCAGCGTGACATCACTAAACCAGACCTTGCTGGAGTGATCACATTAACCACTTGTATGATGGTGTGGCATTCATGATCCTGAATAACTGGGTGATGGAGATAACGTCCTTTCCCGCTGAGTTTCTCACGCTTCTTACATCACCAGAATTGTTGGAAATATTTAGCGATCCATTTACACGGGAAACTTGTACCTGATGGATCGTTAACATTTCTGATTGTCCTACCTTTGAAGCCGTTGCTGGCAGCTTCACATCAACACATTTAAACTGACGATGTGATTGATACCACTGTTAGGAGAAAGAAACCTGAAATAAAAGATTAGGAGCAGAAACTGTTGCTTTAACATATTTTCAAAAGAAAATGGTATATATTAGCTATCATCTGAAAGAAGAGGCGATATAGATAGATATAACTGTGCACTGCGACACTGTTATGTTGCTACTTTTATAATGCTTCTCTACGGTTATTGCGTTTTTGTTCTTTTTATGATTTTATCTTATTTATTATTACTGCTGCAGTTATGAATATGACATGCATCTCCTGGAACATAGGGTTGAAGAAAGAATGTCTTCATCCTTACTATACCAGTCTGCAGTTCGTTTGACTACACCGTAAATTTGGTGCCAAACATTGTATAAATGATTTATATTATTTTGTATATCACTATGTAGATTTGACTGTTTTTTTACTGTTGTGACATTTCAGCTGCGTTCAGCTGTTTTCACCAGACTGTTGCTAGATGGCGACACTGTAGTCACTAGCATGGTGCTGTCTGGAGAAGGCAACTGACAGAGGTCGTAAGGTCACAAAAGTTAAAAGACAGTGATATACATATAAAGAGAAACAATTTTAACCAAACAGTCTGATGAAAAGAAACAACTTGAAGTTGGCTTTCAAACCAAAGACATAATCTTTGTTTTTTTTAATATACCCCAAAAAGGATGTACAGTCCTGTTGACTAGTCCTGTTGACTAGTGTGATTAAAATAAGTAGCCCAGATTTCCAGGGGATGCAGAGTGCATATGACTTGTTGATTGGTCGGAGAAACAACAGCTTATTGCTTTGCCATGACAACTTCTCGCACTAGCACTAGCAGCGCCACCTGGTGTTGTGTTTTGGTAGCTACCTGGACTCGAACGACATCGTTGAGTTGCCACGGGAGCTGCAGAGGTTGACGAAAGTGACACGAATGTGAGTAGATGTCACAGTGTCACCAGGGTGACACAATCACACGGTTAGGGATCAGTTCCTAATTGTCTTACTGTTTGTTAATTATAAAAACAATTATTTGGAAACTCTATGTTTGAAAGATAGTCCAGTTTTTAGGTAGGGTTGTTCATGTATTACATCTCGGTATAAATATGAAATAAATTAACATGTGGCAAATGTCTGAAAGATGGGCCTGAATGATGACAGGATGTGTCTTGTGTTGTCACAGAATCAGCCAAAAGTTGCATTTAAAATTCACATCATAGTCACTTGACTTTAGTACTCATTAGCTGAACAGTTCTATTGTTCATATTTATAATTCTGCTACTTTTGTAGTTTGTAGTATTTGAGCAAAATATTTCTTTTGCTAAGTAAAGATAGTTTTATGTTGAACAATGGTAGTTTTAAGACAATGCATGTAGTAGTGGCAGCTAAGAGCAGCCATTCTCTGGAAAATGTTATGACATTTTGGTTGGCGAATGTGCTTGATTGAAAATCTTTTAGACTTTTTTAAAGTTTAAATCATGAATATATCTGTACAAACGAGTACAAACGAATACACAATTATGAAAGGTCCCAGAAAAACAATGTGATTATGGTTGACACAATTAACACAAAATTATTATAAAAAATAAACTCAGTGTTTGGTGTCTCTGACAAGCCAATAATGTGTATTGTGTCAAATGCAACTTTTGGTTGGTTTCTACACACGGAGGACACATACTGTAGTGTTCTTGTAGCCAGAGTTTCCCTCCAGTGGATGCATGTGCCTTGTCTGTCCTCCCTGTGTGCTGTGACTACCAGTGACTGCATGTGCTTACAACACACTCCACATAGGTCAATTACACACAATATCTTGACATTTCAATAACACAATTATCAGACTTATGGTCTGATTAACACACATTTGAGCCTTAGGTCACAAGGCCCAGAAAGATCCTTAAAAGCACAATTTTAAAATAATTCTAATTTGACTATTATGTATTTATGCAATAAGCTAGACAAGTCCAATGTAGCAGAGAATCTAAATTGACCAAATGAATGACATTTGGAATGCAACTCCAAACTGATTTATGAATATCAACATTCCCTTTCAACATAAATATTAAATTGTCTAGCAAACTGCAAACATGGCATGTTTTGAAAGTCAATATGACATAGCAGATGGGTTTAGATGATTGAACAATTAGACCATACACTTTAAAGATTTATTCTAACTGTAATTGCTTGCATAG
>OZ024864.1:5771922-5806922 GCA_964017155.1 Oasisia sp. SBJ-2009 | reverse complement strand
GTTCTATAGTTTGGTAGTGTCCTGTGAGGTGATATGCTGTGTTTATGCACTGCTGACAGTGTCCTGTACTGTCCTGTCACTGTCCTGTCACTGTCCTGTCACTGTCCTGTTAGTTGACATGCCATGTCCGTCCACAGTTGCCAGTGTCCAGCGGGCTTCGAGGGTGACCGGTGTGAGACGAACATAGACGACTGCCTCGGTCACCACTGTCAGAACAACGCGACCTGTGTCGACCTCATTGACCAGTACTCATGTACCTGTCAGCCCGCCTTCACCGGTCAGTCACTGGTCACTGCTGGTCTCTCATTGTACAGATGACATACATTCAGATATACCCAGTACATGTCCCACTGAGGGCATTCTTGCATTTCTTTACAAACAGTAACATATTTATTAATGTTTTGAAACTTGGGTGATGCTCGATGAAATGTTCAAAAGGGTAACATAACTTTTTGCAGTCAATATTTACAATATCATACAGTATTGTAGATTAAATTGACCTCAAGAGCACCGCGTCACAGTTATACCCCGGACAACTGAACAACTTGTCCATTAGAAGAGTACAGAAGTTCAACTAAGAGAACATGTGCTGCAGTGTGTGTTGAACCTTGAGAAAACTTGTTCACTCTACATTGCTCCTGTTCACTCTGCTGTATAAACGAGTAACTGGCTATAGACAGTGGTGGATATGTGTATGAACAGTTTTTATGTATTAGTCGCAGCATGGCCAAATGCTTCCCAGAGAAGTCGAGATGGTGTTCAATTGAACAGGTCTACCAGGGAATAAAGTGTGAATTGCTTTGATCAGGCATGAGGACTGGATACTGCACTGTATAAGAACTTTAAGATCTTACCTTTACTTAAGTGATGGTTTTGTAAATACACAGCCAGCTGGTATGTCACAGATCAGTGATCTTAGGAAACGACTAACATAGACAAGACACAGAATGTCAGTTAGATGCCCTGTAGATGTGGCTATGAGATTGAGAATCCAACAGTACAGGGTTGAATGGGGGTTGTAAGGTTGTTCGTAGAGGTCGTTCATTATATCGGGAGTTGATGTAGCCAAAGGTGACTATGACAGGTGTTGACAAGTTGTCTGTTGTACACCAGGTGCTCATTGTGAAACAAAGGTCCAATTCTGCAAGTCGTACAATCCGTGTGAGAATGAGGCTCGGTGCATTGACCTTGACACAGATTACAGGTGAGTAGGGACAACTGGTTTTTGCCGGTTCTCGTGTAGCTAGATTGTCTGTTTGGTTTATAACTTTTAGGCTAGTTTCTAACTGGTTAAAGGTACTTGTTCCAGTGAATTCTGAACAATTTGTGGCTTTATTACTTAGTTACTATTAATTAACTTTGTCTTGTTGCTCTCGTAGATGCCTGTCTTGCTGGTGTACATGCAAATACATATCACTCAGAAATGATGACTATGTATATTGATTCGAATAATTTCGGCTGGCATAATGGATATGTTTTGCTATTTTATTCATATTTTTATTGAAACTATGTGTAAATTCAGCCATACAAAAAATTTAAATTCCACTGAGATGAATACTTTTATGAAACACATTTTCATATATTAATATGGTGGAAATCAACATTCACTCGAATCAATACTTAATACTTTCATTCTTTCCCAACACCGTCAATTCCTGGAATATATACACACAGTAGTTAGTTAGCAAACATTTATTTGACTCCTTTAGAACGTACCTGCACCCAATGTTTGCCTAAAGAAATTAATCTATGCTGAACAAATCTATTGAGCTACACCTGTGCAACACATATGCAACGAAGCTCTACAATACTTTAGCCACACATGTGGCTATCACAGTCTTGAGCCAGTGTAATAAGAAATCATCACCTATCAGTAATTCCTGTTTCTTGCACCAGGTGTCACTGCCGGCCAGGCTTCAGTGGCAAGAACTGTTCGACCAACATAGACGAGTGTTCGACTCACATTTGCCAGAACGGGGCGGGGTGCAAGGACGGCATCAACAGCTACAAGTGTGTGTGTCGCTATGGCTACACGGGGCGCTACTGTGAGATCGCACCCTTTGCCCTGCCCCACTACCCCCAGGCCAGCGTGTGTGAGCACCACGACTGTCAGAACGGGGCCGTCTGCTACCAGCACAACTCAACGGTCGACTACGTCTGCAGGTGTCCCCCTGGTGAGTCAATGTTGAGTCAGATCTTACCCCAAACAGTCGCCAGAACCAGACTGCACAAGGGCACTGTTCACTTTTAATAATAAGACACAAATTTAGACCGTACTAATTCATGATATATCCACCAGGGGCACCACCGGTTCATCTCCTATCTGCCAGGGTGCACTGTACACCTTTTAAAATAAGACACATATTTAGCCTGCACTAGTTCACGACCTATCCGCCAGGGGCACTCGGGTTCATCACCTATCCACCAGGGGGCGCCCTATCAGGAAAACTGAGATGTGACAGTGTTATTTCTCCTGTCCAGGCTTTGGCGGCAAGAAGTGTGAGAAGTTGATCAGCATCAGCTTCCAGCCGGACGCCTACGTCAGTCTGACGTCACTTGACACGTCAACACACTGCAACGTCACCATCGTCATGTCGACAAAGAGCTCCCAGGGCGTCATCTTGTACCAGGGCTTTGACCAACACATCGCCGTCGAGATCTTCCGGGGGCGTGTGCGCGTCAGTTTCGACATTGGTAATTACCCCGTGTCGACGATGTTCAGCTACACGACGGTGAACGACGGGGCCCTGCACATCCTGGAGCTGTTGATGAACGGCAAGAACCTGACGATGAGGATAGACGGGGGCACGGGGCGCACCATCGTGAACGAGGGCGAGAAGAAGAAGCTGGAGTCGAGTGAACCCTTGCATCTGGGTGGGGTGCCACCCACGGTGAAGGACAGCGCCTTCAAGAAGTGGCACATCCGGAACACTCAGAGTTTCAAAGGTAGGTGCAGGGGGTTAACTCCGGGGGGTGGGGTATTCGGGGGGAGGTTTGAGAGATGATTGGGGTAGGTATAAATGAGGGTTTGATGAGACTTAGCGGGGAGGTGACGGTTGTACAGTGAAAGCAAATTATATTTAGAGTAAAAATGCTGATTTCCACAAAGAGAGTAGTCTGTCTAAACAGTTCCAAAAAAAATTACCAGCATACGACAGGAGTTTGGGAAGTATGCTGTTGTGTAATATCTCAATAATTACACAAAAATCACTATCTTATGGTAACTATAGTACATTATACACTATTGAACGTTTGGTGGAAATATTTGTGACTATCAAATCGCTCTCAGTGTACTGCCTCAGTTCACTCATCTGTGTATACAAATATGGCTATAGATGTTGAAGTGAATTGATAGTTTGTGCAGCAGTTGCAGTGTGGCTGAATTCTTCCCAGTGAGAATGTTGTTAAGGTAAACAGGTGTGTGAGGGATGTCATAGGGCACTTTGGCAGTTCCATTGACTAGGTAAAAAAGTGACATTCTTTTATAACACTGCTTCTAGTCCTCAGCTCTGACCAAGGCAGTCTACACTACTCCCTAGCGGGCCTGTGGAATCGAGCACTATCTTAGCTTCTCTGGGAAGCATCCAGCCACACTGCAATTAATGTGCAAAGACTATTCATAAACACATACCCACTAGTGTCTATAGCCAGGTACTCATCCATACAGCTGAGTGAACTGAGGGTACCACATCACTTACACGTCACCTTCACCTTTCCGTTCACCTGTTGCCTCTCACAAGTGTGTCTCCTTCAGGTTGCTTCCAACAAGTGTTTGTCAACGGCCGCCCGACAGACTTCAGTGCCACGACGGTGCAGTTCAAGGTGGTGCCCGGGTGTGAACAGCACCAGGTGAGGGGCGACAACCCCTACCTCACCGACAGACACCCCTGCAGCTCACACCCCTGCAAGTACGGGCGGTGTCACACCCTGGGGGAAACGGACTACAAGTGCAAGTGTCGCCGGGGCTTCAGTGGCCCCAACTGCGAGATAGGTATGGAATTAAGTTCACAATTAAATGGGCCTTATCAACTTCATTATTCACATCTCATTTAAAAACTGTTTTGTGAAAACGTAAACGTTGAACTCTCTATTAGTCAAAACGCTTCCTTGTCCACCTGCCATATGGAATTACGTCTCTTCTCAGGGTGGCAATCTTGTTAAGTCTTGCTAAGCCACTCATAACTTCATAACAAAGTGAATGGGGCTACTACCATTGGATATGTACATAAGACTGTCATCAACCCCCCCCCCCAGGAAATGGAATCTTAATAGACCTGCTGAGGAACCTGCATTATGATCCCAAGAACAGAAACAAAAACTTCTGCGAAAGAAAATGGTGAAATAAACCAATACAACGCAATGAAACATTTTTATCCCATGAATGGAAATTTATGAGCAATAAAAATAATAAAGTAAATAAAAATAGATACATAATTAAAACAGTTTCTAAATCACAATAATTAAATAAAATTGCATAATTGCCTAATATTGTAACTGTGGATGTCGCCTCACAGCCAATAACTACAGCCAGTGTGTTCCTGTAGAGGGCGCTCTGTGTAACAAAGTGTCTGCTGTTTCAGCCCCCACCTGTAACCGTGTTGAGTTCCGCAAGGTCTACGTTGACCCCACGTCCGGCTGTAAGACACGTAAGAAGGTGAAGCATCGTCGCTGTGAGGGCAGCTGTGGGTCCAACTACTGCTGCGTGGCGAAGAAGATCAAGACTCGACGTGTACGTCTCTTCTGTCCCGACGGCCGCAATTTCATGACACGCATGCCCATCATCCGCAAGTGTCGTTGTCAGTCATGTGACAGGCCCACTGAGTAGTGACGACATGTGACGAACATTCTGACTTCACCGTGTAGACCTCACAGAGACGTTGATGCTACTCCCGGTAGTGGCGAACGACGCAACACGTGAACTACGTCAAACTAATTGAGGCTGAATCTCGCCAAGCCACCTTGTGGAGCGTTGTGGACAATGACGAGCGTTGTCGCGAGAGAACGGCCGTATACGCTTAAGTGTGTGTGTCGGTACCGACACCGAATCCAGGATGATCTGGCTACAGAGTTGGGGATTATTCGGCGACAGATTTATTGTCAGTCGGAGGTCGGTGGATAGACTAAGGCTTATTGCATGTCAGGCAGCCTTTGTAAGTTTCTGCTGTTGTTGTAACGTATAACCATGCATGCGATGTCTTGCCTCTTGACCAGATGCTCGACATCTAACTTGTGTATTGTCAGAGGCCAATAGAAGGCATATGATTTTCGTAAAGATGCCTTCTTTGTTCTGAGGGCATTTGGCTGTGTCATGTCTTGTACTGAGGTGATTATTATGTGTAAGTGGGCAAGGTGTGCTTACTGATTGGTCGGCATATCTCGTCCCTGCATCTGAAAATGTGATGTTAATGACACGGAAGGGCTGGATTAGATTATAATATTAAGATGGAGATGTAGTGTTGTATGACATGTGGCTACACGTGTATGTTTTACACATGGCAAGTAGAAGGTAAAATATGATAATATATGCAAGTTAAATGTAAGTTAGAAAGTGTTCATACTAATGCATGACATGCGCTCGGTTTAGCATACAATTGATGTACATAGCTTTCTTGTACACGAGTAGTGTGTTCCTATGTGTACACTCGAGTTCTTAAGTAGAGCCTTGTAAAAAATAGATGTGTGTGTATATATAAATAGTATTACTACTTACTAATTAATGAGACCTACACAATACGACAACGGAGGGTTGAGTAGATTTGGGAGGGAACGCATTATGAGAACCTGTTGCTATGATATCACTAACCAGTGTCAGTCGGAGACGATGATTTTGTAGGGATCTGTCAATGAAACAGTTAGGTATAAAACAGTAAAATGATTGGCAGTATTAGTAGAACTGGGACGATACATTGTCACAATATGCAGCAGATGAAACACGTGTTGGATTCTGGACTTTCTAGGCCATCATAATGTCTTAGAGTGCTACTTTCACAGTCCTTGTGGAAACACCACTGGCCCCAGGAGCCTAAACAGTATGAAATTTTATAGACTTTTCCATGGTTGATGTTTACCATGAGTCAGGAAGTCATTAAAAAATTTACGTTTGGACAACCGTTGTCATGGAAACCATTGGTGCAAACCACAAGACAACATGAAAATAATCTGCCAAACATTTTGTTGTATATGTTTCTTGTAGACAGGTTTATTTATATATTGTGTATTTATTTGTATATCGAATGTGAATGTTGATGTCAACTGCAAGATGGCGACAAGGTGACAATAATTGTGGCAACAAGATGGCTGAGTTCATCCTGCAGTTGAGCAGTGTCAACTTGCATTATGTAGCTACAGATTTCTTTAAACAATAAAACTGCAATCTAGAATGTAACCCACCTGTTGTTGTTCTAGTCTACATGAATGCAGTCTCACAACTGATGACGTCAGTACCAGCTCTTCTCTACCTCTGGCACATCCCCTTCAAAAACTCCTCTAAACGTCAACCAATGAAATCACCCACGAGGCGTGTGTCCAGCCTCCTGTCATGATATCATTTTTGGTGATTTTGCAGTGATACACACTGCTCATGTTACATGCAATCTTTGGGGAAAATTGGGCCATTATATTGGAATTCCCAACAGTCATGTAGTTGTGCTGTTCTCACGGCCGACACAGTAGTGACTGGCGAAGTCAGTTGCTATAATTTTATTGTTCGACTCCACTCATTTCTAGCGTTTGCAGAGATGGTCAGCCAGGGGTACCGTAGCACAGTGCAATGACTCTGGCTTGTCAAGATAGATTAATGTCACTCTGCAGTCAACTTTGTCCACCTGCTTTTGTACTCTTGTTTTATGACTAACTATTGTAATCCATTCTCTACTTTATTTTGATCTCTCTCTCTCTCCCTCTCTCTCTCCTCTATTAAAAACAAAGCCACATTCATGTTATCGCTTGTTCAAAGTTATTTAGTAATTTTCTAATCGATAAACATTTTGCCGAACAATTTTCATTCGAAACAAGCCACTTGCCATCTGGGCTTCATTCAGTGTTGCCTTTAAAAAAATCTAAAATGTACACTGCTAATCTGAGTCTCGATATTGTTCTCAATGGCACAATTTCAGTTGAGGTTTTTGGAGCTTTCTGCTATCTTTGCTCCGGAAAACTGTTACAAGGTGACATCTCACAGTGTCATCAGTGGTTTTTTATATTGTTTGTGTCTTCACCAGCAGTGAAATATGGTTGAAAACTGGTTGATGAAACATTATTAAAATTTCAGTTATGTTGGATAATTTTTACATCTACTATGCTATGCAGCTAAACTGTACCTACTGCATAGCATGTGACCACAGAGTTCACTTCTCGTCATTCCACACAATCGCAAGACAACAGTGCACCCTTAAAAACAACTTTTATTCAGCTGAATATACATCATTATTCAGTAAAGAAGCATAATAAACAATTTGCTAGCGGCTCTTAAACAAAAAAGCATTTGCTTAACTTATGGCCTCAGAATGAGTTACGAAATGTCTTTATAGTAATACAAACTACAACTTAACACTGGCACAACAAAAGACAGATGTTCATGGTTTACAGTTAGAGCTAGCCTATGCCTGGCATGTCAGAAACATAACTTGTATTTCAACTTCAAAGTCTATGACTGAATGATACAATAGCTGTGGTGATACTGCACGAATGATTGACAGGTGTCATTAATCAACAAGTGATCTACAGAGTGATTGACAGATAAACTCTCTTAATGTTTAACAAATGTCCGACGCATGTGTCTGTAACTTGGTTAGACAATGTTATTCAGACACTACACCCAGTTCCTGTAAACCCAGTAAAACACATGTCAAGTATACTCATTGTATCAACAGAACAATGTCTGACGTGGCTTGCCAACGTAAAGTAAACAATCTGTACCGACGGGACACTATCAACATGATATAAACACTATAATACTAGTAGTAAATGCTACGAATGTCCTTTTCTAAATCTATATAGCTAAACTTCTATGTTCACGTATATGAAATACTCTGCAATATGTGACATAAATGGCTAAAACAATGCCAAGCTGACATATGTCATATTGTCCACAGACCTACAACTGAACACTACAAGCTGGCCTGGTAAACATGATCACAATCACACTGAAAGACAACACCAAAACAACCGATATATCCCAACTTCTCAATACACTTGCATAGTCATGGCAATAAAAAATACTAACAGTAGGATTGAAACATTACAAATCTATAAATGTTGCATCAAACACACTAGTGTCAACCTGTGTTTCATCTCCAGATGCTGCAACCTGTTATGTGTCAAAGTTGTCTTCGTTCTGAAATCTTCAACAAAACTACCAATTATGGCAGTGTTATTCTGTTCTGACAGCAACTGATATATGGGTTCGTACAGTATGTTTAACTGTGTTAACCATGTTTATACAATATAATTAACTGTATCAACTGAGTTACCACAGTGTAATTAATTGTATCAAGAGTTTACACAGTATATTTAGTTGTGTAAGATAGTTGTAATAAATCATGTAATTCTCCTTAGACACTTTGACTACGGACTTATACTTTTACCTTCACCTAGATGTACATTGTTGGTATAATTCAACAAGTCACAAACTGAATCAGTTGTGTCTATAATACCTTTTACTGTTGCAGAAATAAGATGCCAGATTTCTGCTGACTCTTGTCATGGACTACGTGAAATAAACCTTTCCCACGTTACTGTGAACACTGCATTCAACAAGTTACACAAAACAGACCACATAAGTGCTACTTCCTGCTTCTGTGTTCGACTACAGTTAGATAAACTTCAGTTGCACATGTCTTGTAAATTCAACCGAGACACATTTTACACAACGGGTTGGTACAATTAATGACTGAATGTAAACCCTCCTCCAAGTTCGTTACATTCATTTCCTGTAACAACTTATAACGTCTGTGTGTGTGAAATATTCCAGTCTAACTTGTCTACGTCAAATATTCCAGTCTTTTTTTTAGAAAGAGGCAACAAGCAACGCATAGCTCATATGATAGCAACCGAAGAAGCGTCAATAATGTCAGCGGTCACCGCCAGGGGGCGCCACCTATAATGAATACTCGAGCAGAGTGCTGTAACTCGCCTTCACGGAGCCGTAGTTGGCACAGATGGCGACCTTTGACTCGTGACCTCTGTGTTTCTCGATGTCGACCTCTCCCTGCCACGACTCGGAGGGCGGCTGTCGCTCCAGTTGGGTCCAGTCTTCACCGATGACGACCGCGACGGAGTTGGCCTTGGGCACGTCCAACTTCACGGTGACGGTGGGTTGGGTGCTGCGCTCAATACACGCGTCGATGGGCTCGTACAGGTAACAACCCTCCTTCCACTGGCCATACTGCTTGGGGAAGGTCTGGGGCGATGGGAGGGTGCCGGTGCAACGGATCAGATAGTTGAACACCCCCGGTAGACTCTCACTGGTGTCGGTGTAGGGCAGGGCGAACACCTGCAGTTTGTACAGCCCCTCGTAGGGCAGGCGCAGCATGAAGGCGACGGTGGCGCCCTGACCCTGCTGCATGATGTAGTCAGACAGGTCGTCGTTGCGGCCCGAGGACACATAGATGAGCTGTGAGGTCATGCGGAGCGGCTGCTGGTGCATGTTGAAGGCCACCTGTAGAATGCCGTTGTCCGTCTGGATGTACGGGTCGACGTGACTCGTGCACTCCAGTCCGAGCTTCGCGAACGTTGGCTGCGGCCCGAGGTATCCAGGGGGCAGCATGGGCAGCTGCTCGACCTGCGCGGGGGCGTCACCGCAGATGATGAGATACTGGTAGGTGTGGTAGAGCGAGTTGCCGTCAATCTGCGGGTCGTTGGTGTAGATCTCGAGCCCGTATTCGCCTGATTTAGGCGCACTGACGGTGAAGACAGCAACGTCGTTGACGATGCGGTGCATCACGTACCCCTGCAGTGCCTTCTCGTCAAGCTCATTCGTCTTGAGCTTCGCTGTGAAGCGGAGCTCCTTAGTAATGTGGAACCTCACCTCGGCCTGCCCGCCCACGGTGCTGAAGATGGCACCCTTCTGTAGTGGCTTCACGTCGTACTTGTGCGCGCTGTCACCCACACCCCAGCTCGTGTGTACACAGGGCGGGAACGGTTGCGGGGCGGTCGGTGCGCCCTCACGGATCAACTCGTACTCACACACGCCCCCGTACACGCCCTCCTTTGTGTGGTCACTCGTGTCCTTCGCGTAGATGATCAGTCGGTACGAGTCGCACTTGGGCGGGCGGATGGTGAAGAAGGAGATGTTGTCGACCATCTCCTGCATGCCGAAGCGGTTCAGCTTGATGCCCTGGTACTCCTCCGCCCCGTCGTCAAGGGCGATGGTGAAGGTGAACGCCAGTGTACTCGCCTTCATCGGGGGACAAGCGATGCGGATGGTCACCTCGTGGGCGGTGCGGATGACAGCCTCGCGGTGACTCAGGATCTGGAGGCCGTACTTGAAGAAGGCAGACTTCACCGGGACAAGATTCTCAAAGTCGGCGAGTGTAATGGCTGGACTGAGCAGCTGCCAGCTCGACTCGTCTGGGAAGTGGGTGAAGATGAGTTGGTGGGGGTCAGGCATGAAGTAATACTCATCCAGCTCATACCGGACGTTCTCCACCGACACCTTCTTGCCGACGAGACGCCGTGCCGCCCAGTGGCAGTCAACGAGACGCCACGCACCGTTGACGAGCACCGCATTCCACGAGTGCTGACCCTGCTCCCCCGCGAACTTCATGCCGGGCTTGTACTCGGCGCCCTTCGCATAGCCACTGATGGTCTTGCAGTGCAGGCCGGCGTAACTGCAACACAACGACACAGTTGAACAAATGGAAAATACAACAAGAAACACAAACGACAGTTCATTTTCAGGTCACAATTCATGTTGTTGTTATGAAGCATATTTTGTTACGATTAATTGATCTCTGTCTGCATTGAAACAAAGGTAATATACACGTGATGACACAAACTTTGTTAATGCTGTGACAATTAGTCGTAACTGTCTTGACAATCGGAACTGTAACAATTTGTGACAGAGACTGTCATGAGTACTGGCAACAGCTGTAGTCATGAGTTACCTGACAGTCACAGACATAACAATGGTGACAGTCAATCGTAACAATCAGAGGCATGACAATGATGACAGCCAGATGAACAGTGACAGTCAGCCAAGTCAGTCAAAGACATGACAGTGATAACAATTAGCTGTGACAATCACAAACGAAACAATTACATGGCAATGACATGTCAGCCGTGACAGTCGCTGTGTGTCACTATGTACCTGCAGAGTATCTCAAAGACGACAGCGTATGTGGTCTGTCCATTCTTCAGATTCATCAGGATCTCCTCAGGCGAGTCCTTCGCTACGTTCTCAAATGCAATCTTCTCCAGGTCCTTGGAGCACAGCCACAGGAAGATGGCCCTGAAACCAGCGACACATTGTCACGGCACGGTGATGTATATATATTTATATATATGTATATATATATATATATATATATATGTTAATGTTCATTTCTAACTGTGTACAATGATATGGAAGTGCTACATTTCCAATCATAACAAGTGGGATGCAAATGTTCCAGTACTGAAACAAACACACAATCATTCCTCTCAACAAATTTGGACTCTTCAAAAAAATAACTGTTGGTAAATTGCAATATTCCTCAAGTCTGGCAAACTAGCCAAAAGGTTTGGCACAGCACCCTCTTGGGGATACTATTAAAACCTGGCTTATATTAAAATGACACTCGGTGGTAGTACTGAAAACACATTTAACATGGTACCTGAACATTATGAGCAGAAATAACGCCAAACATGATGCCTGAACATCAAATGTGAAAAAAAAGTCGCCTAACTGGGTAACAGAACTATAGAAGCAATGACCATGATCGTAAGGATTTAAAATAAGACTTATTATTGATATGGGGCTATATTGCTGACCTGGCCTTCTCAAGTTCGTTGGTGATGTCGCGGGCATAGATGAGATGCCACACGAGGTCTCTGAAGTTCTTGTGGGTCTCTTTTGACACCTGCCATGCAAAACACAATCATCAATCACTATTTCACAGAACAGTGATGACAGTATTGTTACTATTACAAGTGACGGTATTCCATTAATGATAACAAGTATTACAATGGCAATTATGTATGTGAATAAAATGATGTGAATTCTTTTGACATCTTCATACATATTTACACCTACGTAGAAGCAGTGTTTCTGCACAATTACATTTCACAGCACTCCGTCCAAATACCTGTTCTGGGGCACTTTACAGTGTTTCACAAACTTTTAAAATTAACAAAAGCTCTCTGTTTGTTTAAAATAACTGTGTGACGGATGTAAATGTTTGACATATGCGTACTTAAATAGACAAATATTAAAATAATGAAAACAACAATAAACAACAGCAGCTCAAATTCAAATAATTTAAAATAAATTATTACAAGGCCATAACCATCACATTATTACAATACCTGCATCTAGTGGCAACAGACGTCACTAACCTCGACAGCGTGAGTGTCGACATTCTGGAAGATGTGCGTGTCTTTGAATGGTTTGGGTGGTACTGTCAGTGGCTCAGGCTTCGGGGCTTCTGTCTGTTGTTGGATGGGAACTGGCTTGAAGGACGCCGGGGCCTGGATCGTGATGGACGAACTGTACACCTTCTGCGGGTGAGGGCGGTACTCTGTCTCCGGCTCTATGTTCTCTCGCATCTCGAAGGGCGCAGCACTTGAGGTGTCTGAGCCGCCAAATGGATACTTCTCATGGTACACGGGCACAGGAACTGGAAGGGAATGTAACATGTTTTGTTTTTAACATGATAATGTTAATTTTATAAAACTAATAAGTAAAAGCTACAAATAAAACATACAAAATACAAGTAGACATGCAATGTAGGAAAATAAAATAAATTACTTTTTATGTTAAAATAAATACATGCATGCACTGTATATAGGCACACTAAATTTAATTTGCCATTTATTGTGACAAAACTTTCACTCCTTGCAGACTGTGCTGAGTAGTGCTAAGTTATGTAATATTCTTGAATGCGGAGAAACTGAAGTTTCTTTGTGCATTATAGGTGAGGTCACTGAGTAGGTGGATCATCATATATTGTGTGAGAAATGAATCAATCCAAAAACACCACCTACGTAGTGGGAACTATATTAATGCACACTAACACAATTTTAGAGATACCTGAACCACACAAGATTGTGAGAAACCATTATTGGCAACTGATTTTGTATTGGTAAAATCTGCTGTGGTTTTGAGGCAATTCTGTAACACTCAAAATTGCAAGTTCTACATCATATTTTGGTGGCTGTTTGCAACTTATGGGACCTTCCACAGGAATAGAACACCTTTTTCAATTGCATATTTATTATACAAATCACATCTTCAGTTCTTCATTAATTACATGTTATTTCTATATTATTACTTTACCTTTCTGAACATTGCACTGTCATTTAACTAGGGTTAGTTTTAAATAAATGTTAAAGATTTTAATTTGGGTTGTTTTTATATTTTGCTCAACTAGTAAACCTTTAGGTGGACTACTAAACTTTAGTCTTTACTAGTCCCGCTGTTTAGTAAGGTAAACGTTGAAGTTCTACCCCTGATCCTGAAGTTCTACCCCTGATCCTGAAGTTCCACCCTTGATCCTGAAGTTCTACCCGTGATCCTGAAGTTCTACCCCTGATCCTGAAGTTCCACCCCTGATCCTGAAGTTCCACCCCTGATCCTGAAGTTCTACCCCTGATCCTGAAGTTCTACCCCTGATCCTGAAGTTCCACCCCTGATCCTGAAGTTCTACCCCTGATCCTGAAGTTCTACCCCTGATCCTGAAGTTCTACCCCTGATCCATGATATAACCATGTCCAAGACTGACCCTGCTTCTGTTCCTGGCGCTGGTCGTAGGGGGCGGGGGCGGGGGCGCCATACGACGGCTGCTGATGTTGCTGCGTTGTCTGCTGCACTGTCACAGACACCGGGTGGACCTCGTCGTCACGGCGACCCCCTGGTGGTGACTGGGTGAACTCGGTGCTCTCAGACTTACGCGGTGGCGCTGGGAATCCTCGCGTCTCTGTAACAAAATCGTTAGATTAAATTTATTGAATATATTTAATTTATTGAAGCTTCTAGATTTGTTGTATTTACTGTTAAATTGTGATGTTTGTCAAAGTTATATTCATTGTTGGTAAGGTTTGTTTTGTCAATGGTTCAACATAAAAAATGAATTAAATATTGATCACAATAAGTACTGCAAACAAGCAACATTTTGCAGTTACATTGACAAAAGATTTACACTTAAGCGAAACAAACACATCCGTGCAACTTAACTTAAACAATAATGCATTCAGCTTATTAATATTCCTCGGACAGTGCCGTGAATTGAAGCCAGACTATAATAATATCTAAACTTTACAACCTTCACCAAGGATCTCACAGCAAAAGCGTCAGTCGATAAAAGAAGGTGCTGATGTAGTTATGTATATTTTGTTCTCACAAAATATAAGTCTACTAAAGTGCAGCCTTTGTCTAGCTACAAGCCGTGTAACTGCACATGAATATCAAGTGCAGTCACATCCTGGTGCAGTGGGCATCACTATCGAATCGCTAAACACAGTTTCAGCCTCTTACGAAACAATAGTGCTTTCAGACTATCGTAAAGCACCCAACGGAAATATGTAATATGAAATTGTGTGCTGTTTAAATGTCTTGAAAAATCACAATTTATTTAAATCTGTTCTGAAAGATGTCTACATGTAAGATCATTTGGTTGCGGAATAAAGAGAAAATATTTCCCATGTTCTTAAATATTCTAAAATAGTGCTGCAATATTGACTTGTTTGTATAATATATTTGTGATTCATTTCAATTAAGTAAAAATGTATGTTTATCAATCTTAATGACGTCAATACTTTTGTAGACATTATCACAATTCTACTGTACCATTTACCCCCAGGTGTCGCCACTGTCCACAACTAAATGACAACAGGATGTCTGAAAATAATTATAATGTTGTAGTTTTTACATTAAATTTTTTATAAACTCTTTTACAAGATATCGTAATTGTCTTATTTTTATAATCATAAGATGAGTGGGGGCATCAACTGGACACCGTCCACAGTTAGACGGTCCCCAGTGTGTGGTCAGCAGCGATACACACACCACTGTGTGCTCTAGGAAGCTGTGCAGGAAGCCGAGACATGTTAGTTCGCAAAACAACATCTAGGGTTGTAACGATTAATCACGACACAGCTTATCAATACATCACAAAAATATATAAAGTTTTGCTTAAAATTCTGATGTTTAACATCGTTATATGCGATGAAACAATGTCGTGCTCATCAATTTTGGTCGCCAAGTTTTGGATGTGCTGGAGATTGGCTGTGCACATTCTGTTATCACGCTTCAGGTGACAAATTACAGACCGTCTCTATTGATTTACGTAGATAATGCGAGAGTGATCGCCACTTCAACAATTATAATGCTCTATACTAGCCAGCCAGGTGTTTTAGATTTTGTTAATATCACAATATGTGTCACAAAATGATGTATTGGTACGAGTGTGGAGTATCGTTACAACCCTAACGACCAGGTGAGAGACAACACTGAGAGTGAGGCTAGACTCATGACACAGGTGAGAGACAACACTGAGAGTGAGCTAGACTCATGACACAGGTGAGAGACAACACTGAGAGTGAGCTAGACTCATGACACAGGTGAGAGACAACACTGAGAGTGAGCTAGACTCATGCCTGCATCTTCTGTCGTTGACTCCTGGACGCGGTCGTCTGCCACGAGGGGTGGGGGTGGGGGGGGAGGGAAGTCACCTGTGTAAGTAGACACAACTCACTCAACACACGCATGCTGTTAGTCAACACACCTGCAATAGGCGTATCACATCACGTCACATGGGTGACGGTTTGCACACCCAGCGAGCGTCATGTTATCAACAGACAATTCCTGCAGTCCACGGTATCATTTGATTTGTTACATAATAATGATAATGTATTAATGATTTTGTATCTGTGGAATTTATCTGATTTGTTACAGTAATATGTATCATAAAAAGCATACCGGTAATTCGACCAGATAGGTTGTTAATAAACTGCATTAAGATTTGTAACAACAAATATGTAGTTTGGAATAATTGTAAAATGAGCATATAGCATTATAAACAATTGCACCTCACACACCGGGCTAAAGAATCAAGCAAAACTGTTATAATTCTATGTGAACTTGGCATCTGACATACCTCATAAACTATCATGACATTCTAAAATGCAGATGACGTATTACAATCAACAAACAACTCACATAGGCATATTTTCACCCCACTAATTTAGTAAATAATTTGATATAAATAATTATTTCCTGACCCATAAAGCAGTTTTAAACTGAGACTGCAAGAGCTGTCTGGTAACATGACCTAAGCACCCCAGGACTATAACCCTTGTAGCCCACATTCACTAGTTCAACCTGACCCCTCATCAACACAACATCCCATTATCCGTTTTCACAGTAAAGAGTAAACTAATCTTGCACTTTGGCACCACTCGAGGAATGTTACTACTGATACGATAAACACATATTTGACGTCTGAAAAATTTCGAAGTTAAACTGCTGCGTGAACATTATAAAAATTAAACATTATAAAAACATTCTAGTCTGGCTGCCCTGATACACAATGTGATGGGGCAACTGAACCACAAACCAAAATACTCCAGGACAAGTAATTTTGAAATTTGTTCAAAAAAGCTATTAATTTTGTTTTGCAAAAATAACCAAAGACTGGTCAGGCCTCAACTTATACAAGTTACAACTGACAGGTCCACTAGACATAGAGTGTACGATTATCTTTAACAACAACACGTTGAGCTAAACCAGCATAAAATGTCTATAACCAAAATAAGTTTGTTTCATGATTTGCAAATTTGTAACAAAATGTCTGATGATTTTGTTTACATTATTTAAATAACATGGACCCAGACAGTGGGTCATGAACACAGGGTGTTTTCTACAACCAGAAGCCTACACCCCTGCAATGTGACAAAATATGCATGCCTTCCTCTTTTCGTTGTGGCTTCGGCGAGCGACCTGACGAGACATATACAATTTCTATCGGAGACAACTTCTTGCCTTCACTCTCCTCATCTGGAGGGACAAAAAGACACAGGTTGTACACACGGGTTGAACACACGGGTTGTACACACAGGTTGTACACACATGCAACACACAACAATGTTCTAAAAACTTGGGTTATTGGATGCTTGGGTCAACATTCACAAACATCATGCTTCAAACAGACTGTGCACTCAAACAGCAGAACATTTAAAAAATTTAATTACGACATGAGTACAATATGTTAAATATACTTTCACCAGTATCATTCTGTTTATGAATATTCAGCCATCCGATGTATTTGTGACAATTTTGAATACCTGTAGATAAAAGTTTATCACAGTCAGGTTTCCGTATCATTGAATTATGTTTTTGCTTATTTGTTATAATTTACAAATATAAACATAGTTTTACTCTAGAAATGTGTTAAAATAAACTTGTTATGTAATCAGTACCTGGGATCCCCAATTTTGTAGAAATTAAAACCATTTCTTGTCAGTTGCATATTGGTTTTACCCATTATTAAATAAAACTTGTGAATCCATACGTCCCATCAGTCCACACCTGCAGCCTGCAGAGATTAGCCAAACCTATGATTACGTTAGCTATTTTCATTGATATTTCCTAATATTGTGATGTTTAACTGAATGGTACACAATTATAACAAAAAAAACAAATCAGGTGAGAATGACAATATAAACGCTTTGATAAACTTGTGATAACCTTGGCATGGATTTCACGTTAGTTTTGAAGTTTTAAGCCAATCAGAACAATATCCTGAAACTGTTTAACATAACGTACCACTGGTCATGTGACTAGTTATGTAGTCACATGACTTACGGCATCTGCACGCCTACAATTTACAAGACAGAATAACGGTAACTTTAGCAGGCAACATCAGCCAGCAAGCAAAACACATGCGGGTAAATAACTGTATCTGGCCGCTACAAAACAGAAATCACTACAGCGAGAGAGGATTTCTCCGCAAACGACAAGAACTGTCTTATACAAAGCAGCCCAGGAAGTAGAGAAAGCGAAGCATGCCTGAAGATTTTTGCGCCGGCTTGGGGGAAGTTCGCCCAGACACATAGACAATCTCTACAGGCGGTTTCTGAGGCACTTCTGAAACACGACAAACGCAGACGTGTACGACACATACATGCTTGTAGCTGTACACAGCATGTACAGTTTTGTACACATGAGTACACACACAGCAGGCGATTGTACATCCACTTATGAGGGTCTACGGTGTACATATGTGCATGTATACATGCAGTAAATGTACACCACAAGTGGGTGGTATGTACACATGTGTGTACAAATGCATACACAGTAACTATACACATAGGCACTACGTACATGTGTACATACTGGGTATGTACAACAAATGGCCAGTATGTGTACAATGTGTACACAAGTATATGCATACACATGTATACAAACATATACACCCATAATACATCCAGTAGGCAGTACACAGTGTATGTGCAGCATGTACACATGTGTACACTCCTGTGTATCCTTCTACAATTGTTTTGCAAACTTAATATGCAGCATGCATATTTACGTAAAGGGATATAGCAACGTACATAGCACATAAACAGCATTTGCGAAGCTAGTCTCAGACAGTATTTACAAACAATAAAAATGTATCACTATCATCACACACTTTACCAATTCTTACAAATTGCAATACATAACCAGCATTCTCTAATAAGTTGTATGGACTAACAAAATTAAGAGTAACACAGAAATAAGCATTACAAACGAGTGACAAACATTTTGCGTTTCTTAGTCCAAAATTCAAAGCAACAGAATCACATAATTGAAATTAAGACTTGGAAAAGAAGCTCATAATATGCAACATATGCAAACACATACATATGGCAGGAGGACATACAAACATGACACATACAAACACTACACATACGGACTGCATACACTAGAAAAACTGGCATGCATTCGCACAGCTATAGTAAAACATAAACACATTCCATCATAAGACCTCCTGAAAGTGCGGGGGATGCCATTGATCATGTGACTACTGACTAGTGTAGTCACATGACTTGCGGTGTCACATCTTGCACAGGAAGTCTTGCACTAACAGTGGATGAGGTACAGAGTATATTACTTAACGGTATTTGTGATCAATGTAGAAAACGACTGTGTTATGGTTATTTGGTTCATGAGTAGCCCTGAAAATCACTGATTATCAGGTAGTTGTCATATAAAAATATATGAAACAGACTAACTGGTTTTCAACTAGTCTTCATGGCAATCTTGGATTGGCATATATGCCAATCCAAGATTGCCCAGAAGACCAGTAATAAAGTAATATACACCCTCCGCATGTGCCAACAATTTACCTACACATTTTCTTAAATGTTATTCATGGTTTTATGAAAGCAGCTAATGATTATATTTACACATTTTAACAAGTCTTTTTGCAATGTCAAATGTGATGCAAATTTTGGATCATGGTTCAAAATGGGTCATAAAAACAACATCGTAGCTGTGATAGTCTTGTAGAATCAAACCACTATATTGCTGTTTAAAGAATGAACCAGACAATCTACAGATGCAGGTCACTATTTGAGGGTCTTATTTGAGGGTCTTATTTGAGGATCTGTGACTAATTTTATAGTTGTGTCCCACTCATTGTGGAATGTGTGTATAAAAAATAAATTATAGTAAAGATACACAGAGACAGATGGGAGAACCCAGATTAATGACATCATGACATCAATTGACGTCATGACTTAAATGTGACATGCCTGGCTTGGTCCTCTGTGCCCCAGTTGTGGTTCTGTCAGCCGCGTCACCAGGATGTGACGTCAACGTGTCACCATGTTCTGACAACATCACACGACAACTAACGTCATCATCTACATGCAACGAACACTACACAACACAAAACACTAACAAACACTAAGTCACTCATCCAAAATCAAACAGTAAATAAACAGAACAAAACATGATTAGTAATAAATATATCTAATTATGAAATGCAGATTAGAAACAAGAAATCTAGTTATGAAACGTAACGACAAGTCTAACCAAATACAAACACATGCTGGCAAAATAATATGAATGCTAAACATAAATAAACAGCAAAAATAAACCAAAACAAAGGAGCCTATCTTTCTCTGTAGGTATACTGACATTTAGTACAACCCACAGCCCATGGGTGGTTATTCACAACAACTTTGTGCTGTTTTGTGCAGAAGTAGTATTTAATACTCCAATAGATGGCGATACTTGTGATGTGAAAAACCTCCTCAACTGGTTGCACCATGGGTAATTTCGTAGCCATTTGAAAGCAGCAGTAAGCGCTGAATGATGCCGAAATTTAGCCATACGTTATGCAGTCAGTGCAAATAATTTGTGGTGTCCATCGTCAAAATGATAAGATTTGTTCCCATGAATGACACTAGTGTTTGGAAGGGGGGGGGGGGATAAATGGACTAGGAGAGAGACAGACAGACAGACAAGGGATGACGTATGATTAGAACAATTATTCAGGCAACAAGGAAGCGTGCATTAGGAAGATTCACTGGGGGCTCTACTTAACAAATGGTTTAATAGTTTGTCTCCAAAACATGCCCCCCCCCCATCCGAAACAAACTTTGCCTGCCCAAACACAGGTAGGTGAGTCTTGGGCTAAATACATGGTGTACGTGCTGCCACCTATTGGTACAATTGCACGGTTCATCGTTTCATGCGGGGGGGGGGGGGGTTAGTGAGACAGGGGGCTTACGTTGGCCTCTCTGTTGACTGTACTGATCCATGAGTTCAGGGGGTGGAGGGGGCAGGTCATCTTCTGCCCCTCCGTACGGCTTCTGCTGCCCCCGGGGCTTCGGGGCTGTCGGTGGCGCCTTCTTGCCTCCAGAGACAGACACCGTCTCCATGCGCGTTGTCATCTGTCAAGGAGACAAAACATTTCCAATTTGTAGTTCTTACAAATTAAAAGTTTCATTTTACTTACATTATAAGTATAGAATTTAATGTTTAAAAATGTTCACATGCATATATTTATTCTGTCTCACATTTAATTGGGATTCCACTAGCAGCTATATACATAAAATAATTGGTTATTTTTCATGTTGTGTGACAAAAATCTTAACACAAGCTACCTAAATAATAACTATGCAGAGAAACAGTCCAGGAATATTTATGAGATCAAAAATATAAGTTTTTTACTGCGCCACATATTCACTGAACCTGGGACAGCTTAAAAATATCACAATTTTTATGTAAAAACAAAAAGTGACTGACATGTCAGTGTCACTATGTCACACTGATGTCACTCTGTCATACCTGTGTCACTTCTTCTGGCTGCTGCATTTTGGTTAGTTCAGCCGTCTAAAACCAGGTGGCGTCATGCAGTTAGTTTACAACACATAATCACGCAACACTATATGAACAACATGCAACTTAGAGTCTAGACTAACTACCCTCCTGGTCAAAAAAAATGTGTGGTCATTACCAGTTACAATTGACGTTGTTATTAGTAAGGTAAAATCAAAACATAAAAATTTTGTTGCAATTTGTTATGTTGCATTTTTATTAATTATTATTGCACCACGCACAGGGCAACCATTTTTATGTTTTGTTGTAGTTTTCAAAATATTCATAACTGTTTTTTTAATTTTTAATCAGACTGCAATATTCAGAATTTGTTCATCCATGATATGGATATCTTTTATTTTAAGCTTAGCTTTCCAAGTTTCTACAGTTGTCGAATGTGTCACTCAGGGTATTTGTACAAGACAGAAAGTAAACATATTTTTCACTGTTGGTATTACATATAATTTGTTAAGAGTTTTGAAATCAACTGAATAATTTTTGTTCTTAAAATGCCAAGTTGTTACAATGACTAGTATATAATGTTTCTCATATATGGCTTGTAAGCTTAAAGCTGACATCAATTGGTATAAAATGCAAAGGTCATTCCCATGTTTGCAGTGTGTGTCCCACTGGCTTTACAGGTTGGAATAAATAAAGTAATGTACAGGCTAGGATAAATAGTCATTTACACACAGGGATAACTATCGCCTTGAACAAGTAAACTACAGTATTGCCAGCCATGTCACGCAGTTCAGTTTCATTCAACTCAAGCACCTATAACACTATATTTTCAATATACACACATTGTACACAACTACTACATCTGCAACCAACCACACAGGAATTTGTCCATTTGGGGAAACACCACAATTCATCATGTACATATTGTACAATAACCTTGGACATACCCCAGCTAGCCCCAAAAAGGGCCCAGGGACCCATGTTCTGTGAAAATGAGATCCAGCAATTGTTTGATCATAACCAGGAATTGGGCTGGTACTGACTGGGGTTGGCACGACTTGACGTTATCCTCCAAGACTATTTCCTGAGATATGAGAGACACCCATGCCACACACCCTTCTCAAATAAAACTAATACAAATTTGAACTTATGCAGAATGCTATTAATAGTGATCATAAAAAAATAATTTGGTGAACTCAACATGCAAACAAAAACAGCATCACAACAAACAGTTACCAAGTTTGAAAAAAATACCTAATTTCACCATACTACGGAACCACAAACGTAATTTAAAATACTGACCTCCTGCACTAAACAAACCCACCTGTTTGTAAGAGCGACTGCCCTCGTCTGTGTTCTCCTGTTCCTCCCGATACGACTGCTGGGTGAACGTCTTCCCGTCCCAATCCTGCGACGCTGTCTGGTACACCTGTTTTCCACCAGGGGCCGTGTGACTCGGACTCTGCTCCCCAGGGCAGCCGTAGGCTGGGCCTGCGGTTGCGTACTTGTTATCTCCAGCTGCGATGCGCCCCTGGTTGGCGGCACCGGCGTTGTACTGGTCAGGGTGGGCCGGCCCTCGCCCCAGACTGGACGTGGTCGAATACTGCTCCGGTCTCACGCCGTTGCGATCTTGACCGTACTGCTGTGACCCTGGCGGGTACTGCTGGGCGCCCCCGGGATACTGCTGGGTGCCCCCTGGGTATTGCTGGGCACCCCCCTGGTACGGCTGCTGGTACTGCTGTGTGCCGGGGGCGAACTGCTGCCCCATGGGCATGTTGCGGTTGAGGCTCTGTGTGGGGGACGTGTACTGCTCGCCCTGGGCCGAGTAGATCATGGGTGATGCATGCGTCCCGTACGCGAGGTCAGCGCGGTCGAACACCTGTCCGTAAACGGAGCCAAGGTCGCGGTCGGTGAAGGTCACGAGGTACTGACACATGTGGGTGAAGGTGTCGCCCTCTCGCGCCGGCTCATTGGCGTAGATCTCCAGCCCATACTCCCCCCTCACTGGCAGTCTCACGGTGACGTAGATCTGGTTGTCCTGTTCGTCCACTCCCACGCACTGCTCCAGACTGTCATCGGTCATCCCGTCCTTGACCAGTCGCGCGAACAGCCGCACCTCCCGCGTCTTCGTGAAGGACACCTGTGCTTGACCGTTCGGGGCGGCGAGGATCGCGTTGGGGTGATTAGCGATGAGCCCGTACTGGCGGACCGGCGACCCGGGCCCCCAGTTCGAGTCGGAACACAGAGGGTAGGGGCGGATGTCCCCCGCCGCCTGGTTACACACGATCTTGTACTCGCAGGTCGCCTTGAAGATGTTCTCCACCCTCACCCTCTCACCCACCGGCTGCGCGAACATCGTGAGGAAGTAGTTGCCCTCTCGCGGGGCGCGGAAGTAGATGGTCACCCTGTCTTCTGTCGTCTCCTGGATGATGTAACGTTTCAGCTGTATGCCCTGCACCGCCTCCAGGTTATGGTCGCCGTACGCCAACTTGAACGTGAACGCCGTCGGGCGCGAGTACCCCAGGGTGAGGGTGATTAACCCGTGGCGGGTGTACACCACGCCTTGGTTCTGTTGCAGGAACAGCATGCCGACGTTGAAGAAGAACGACTTGACGAGGGGGTAGTCCTCGTAGTCGGCACGCCCTATGGCGGGGTACACGAGCTGCCAGGACGGCTCCTCAGGACAGTGGCTGTAGATGAGGTTCCCAGGCTCCGGGAGGAAGTAGAAGTCGTCGTACTCATACACCAGGTTGTCCGGTGTGTTCTTCTCCGACTGCAGGTAGCGCGTGGCCCAGTGACTGTCCACCAGCTGCCAGTTGCCGTCGATACACACCGCGTTCCAGCTGTGGTTGATGGGGCCGCTCGTGATCGGGGCGCCGGGGCGGTACTCCACGCCCTTCGCCCAGCCCGAGATGGTCACACAGTACAGGCCGGAGTAGCTGGACACACAAGGAGTGGTCATTATTACAGGTGACACACAGACCAGGTGTGATGAAATATGTTACCATTTATGCAGAGGTTAGATATGCCAATTTTTTTTAAAGTAATATGAAAATTTATCTTAAATGTCTTTAACTCTTTAATTTAACACTGTTTAACCAGTTCACTAGTTTTCTTCCATGTAGTTTTATATAAAAATTCTGCAGTTTTCTGGAACAGCACTGTCACTGTCACTGTCACTGTCACTGTCACTGTCACTGTCACTGTCACTGTCATCTACAGTCATATTCATTACGCAAAAATTTATAAAAACGAACAACCAACAAATTTGAACAATATTTACAAAGACTAAGCAATACACAACACAATTCTTATTAAAAACTGTTTTGTTTTTGTGCAATAAAATCACTATAACGAAACAACATAAAACGAAAGTGAAACCTGTCGTACCTGCACAGACACTCAAAGATGCGTGCGTAGGTGACCTTTCCGTCCTTGAAACCAGCTACTATTTGCTCGGGTGAGTTTGGGAGTTCGCTGTCGAACATGATCGTATACATGTTCTTGGTCGTCATCCAACGGAAGATGGTTCTGCGAGAAAACAACAATGTATACGGTGCTGCCACCAACACCCACTAAACACGGTACACCAATGCATGAGTAGGACATGGTATAATATTTATTCATTAATATATTGTTACCTATTCACTTATCCAACTACATTAAATTATTTCCTATCTGGAGATAACTGTCAAACATATTTGCTTATATATTTATCTATTTTACCGAACATGTTTTATATCCATACCAAATTATTATAAGGTCTATTTTTAATGATAACAGCTTGCAATATTTAATATAATTCTAATTATGTTAATCAGTATTTCAGTCTCTGCATTTCTGTTATAAACATCCTTGACCAGTCTCACTACAGATATGAAGTACATTATTTTAATTATGGCTATAATTACAAACTCACCGAGCCTTCTCCAGATCAGTGTAGTTTCTCTTGAAGATCAAGTTCCAGATCAAATCCCTGAAGTTGCGATAGTTCGTTCTGGCTTCCTGCAAACAGCAGCTCCGTGCTACTCAAATACATCAACAGCAACAAGCAGAAGACAAGGCATTTCAATGGATTTTGACTGGTTTTGGAAGCCATTTTAGACGGCGCATAATCCCAAGTGACACCTGACTGGCAAGAAACTACTCTGAGGGATCTTTCACGTCCACCATACAGAAGGGAACAACAGGTTTTAATGTCTCTAGTAAGGTCAGGCAGTGGTAGTTGAATAAATCTGCCGGAGTTTCAAAATGGCAGCATGTGGAATTGAACGGTAGACCAACAGAACCACTGCCCCTGCAATCAAGAGTGGGGAGCGGTGGTCGCGTGATAGAGCGCCAGACTGTCAATCGAGGGGTCGGTGGTTCAATCCCACCTGCCGCCGTTTCGAAACTTAGGCAATTTCGTTCACCCCACATAATTTTTGCCTGTGTCTTTCGGAAGAGACACTAAAAGCCGGTGGTCCCTTTTATCTGGTGTCTATGCCAGGGGAAGTAAAAGATCCCACACAGGGGGTAAATGTGTAACCTGTATTGGACTCACTAATTCTAGAGAAGAACTCCTGCATTAGCCCAAGTTTGGGCTGTTTGGAGGAAACCACCTAAGAACTAAAGAGTCCAGCACTCTACCAAGACATCCAAGAGTTGGAATCCCTTTTATTAATGCAATATATATGTATATGTATATATGTATATATATATATATATATATATATATATATATATATATATATATGTAATATCTTACATAAACTACACCTGAATTACTAACTTAGTGTAACTAGACCCTGTACTTACGTTGACGGCGTGGTCGTCTATGGGCTTGAAGACCTTCACGTTGGTGTAGATCTGAGTCTTGAGGTAGCGAGGTGGTTTGGGGGGCGGGCCATCCTGCCCCGACATAGGGTCAAGACGGAAGTCATTCGGTACACTCATGGTGGCTCCCTCTAGTGGCAAATTATCTCCTTAAACCTGAAGCAACAAAGTGAGCATGTTAATTTCCAATGACATAAAATTAAAATTCTGCTGTGTTCTACTGATACTGCTAAGTTAAATGTACAGATCTATACAAATCTGAGCTCAGTTCTATATTTGGATCTTCTGGTGGCTTCCATCATTGTTAGTCACAGTTGGTAATAAATGACATAATTGAACAGGAACCTTGGCAAAAGTATGTAATGAAGTAATTGCTGTGTAATCATGGTAGTTATGGTAACGTCAGAATTGTTCATTACTGTTAGTTTCGCTGGAAACACATCTAATGTCACTCACATTCAAATAAATCCAGTAAATTCAGTGCAAATATACTTGTTTTAAAGTTTATTTTCACATTGTTGCAGGGTTTAAATATTCTTAAAGGGTTTCAAACTTAGAAAGGATGCCATAACAAGCATTTCGTAACAGGCCACATTTAAATATGACCATAGAAATTACCAATAATGTACCTGTATGATTAATGCTTTGAAATTAATTAAAATCCCATCACTTGGTGCATCCTGCAGTGCCCGTTACTAAGCACCCTGCAGTGGTGCCCTGCAATGCCCTACTTTTTTGCTTTCCCACGGTGGTTGTATAAGGTTTACGTCAATCATGCTCACAAACTATGCCGAGCCATGGCCTGTATTCACATCACTTTCAATACAGCAATTCCACACTATGAACATTTGCACTGTACTTCCGATATAAAGCTAATTTTTTTTTACTAAATCAGACTATAATGTTTTCAAGCATGGTTGTTTTGTCCTGTTGTACTTGTTACAATAACCACGATGAAGACAATAACCACGATGAAGACAATAACCACGATGAAGACAATAACCACGATGAAGTCAATAACCACGATGAAGACAATAACCACGATGAAGACAATAACCACGATGAAGACAATAACCACGATGAAGACAATAACCACGATGAAGACAATAACCACGATGAAGACAATAACCACGATGAAGTCAATAACCACGATGAAGACAATAACCACGATGAAGACAATAACCACGATGAAGACAATAACCATGATAAAGACACTGCATAGATACCAGAGTTCATTCTGTAAGCCTGAAACAATGTTCCTGGTTTCATCACAGTACCAGTGTTCCAAATTCTATAATAGAATATGGACCCGGGTCCATTTTCTATGGGGGATCATATTCTATCTGACACTGGCAGAATGTCCAATAAAACTACTGCTTTCATTAGCCACTTGCTTCACCAGGAAGCGATGTAATGATCCTGGCTTCAGGTTCAACACAGACACACCCAGTGAATCAATGTGGTACTGGCAGTTAGTGGCAGTCAACAAATGCTTGCAACTACTGCATGCACTAAATACACACATTTAACTGGTCAATTATCTGGGATTCACAATTTCACACAGGTTTATAGCTGCTGGTTTGATTTACATTACAAGCTGCTGACTGCAGGAGTGGAATAATATTATAACACCTCCACTTAGGAAGAGAACGTCACTTGCCTGGGAATAGGGTGGTGACAAGGGAAGGGGGTGTGGGTGGCCAGGAGAGGTATGTGGGGGTGGACAGGGTAGGGTATACAATATACACAGTGCACAGTGAGTCACTGACATCTGACAACCTCAAACATGGAACTTTCATTTAACATGGAAACAAAGCTTCAACATAACACATTGTTTTTGTCTGACTTCTGAACTTAACCTGCCTTCATCATAATGGAGGTCGGCCAAAATAACCCATGCCCTGCTGATGCATAATGTAACAGCACAGGTACGACACATCATTTTGTACTTTAATTACAGACTTGCTCAGAGTTTACGACAATTACGTATTAATAAAAAATTCTTATACACTGTATAGTGATAATTAATTAATCTAAACACCTTATCACTTTGTTTAAAGTTTAAACAGTTGAGTACCCATACTGCATTTCCATGTTTATAACCGAAATGTTGCAACTCGTAATAATTTATTATTTAAATTTATATAGGCCCTATATGTGCCCAGGGCTGGTTAGAATTGTGCGGGGGGGGGGGGGGGGCTGACTTTCAACTGAGATGCAGGAGCTGGACATGACAGGCACACTGCTCTAGCAGTCATGGCTGTGTACCTTTGTTTACTTTGTCCAGTCCTGTCCCTGTTTACCCAGGTGTCTATAATTATTATAGTCTATACCTGGAATTTACGAGTACCTGGATGTATAACTGGGGTCAACCTGGGTCACTAGTGTGACAGCGAGGGGAAGTGACCTCTCACACTCAGTCTGAGTTTCACAAACGGAACACAGCTTATTATTGGTAATGTTTTAATTTTAGAAGTCATTATATCTTTCCAACTAAACTGGACTTGCAATGGTAACTTTTCTGTAAACAGCCGCGTTAAGATTTGGTACCAATGCACAATGGGTTGATAAACAAGTAAGACATAACACTGTATTAAAATACTATTCAGTGTTGTATCTCCATTTGATACATTGTTATAAGGAGTCTTCTTTCATTGCAGTTATATCAGCAAAATTTAAATTATAGAGAAATGAAAACACTGAGGTCCGTGTATATACCATCTTTTCCTTTTTTTCTTCAAATTTGTGAACGAAAAAAGAATTCCTTTTTTGCTTTCAAATTTGCGAACGAAAAACGAATTCCTTTTTTGCTTTCAAATTTGCGAACGAAAAACAAAAAAATAAACTCCTTTTTATTCACAAATTTGAAAATGAAAAACGAATTTGTTTTTCGTGTGCAAATTTGAAAACGAAAAAGGAAAAGACGATACATACACGGACCCACTGACACACTGAAACAAACCAACTTAATTGTACTCCTAGTAGAGTGTATGTAGGTGCATGTTTACGTTTTGTTGATTAAATACCCTGGTGGTACACACCAATGAAAGTATCTACCAATCTGATTGAAATATGTCTACTGTAGCTACTTGAAGGACACAGCCTGGCAGCTGAATGCACATAGACCTAAGCTGGACATACCACAACAATGACTAATCCCACCAGCTGTCCAGCCCAGAAGCCACATAACTTCTGGGCAGTCTTCCCCACCCCTCCAGGGCTGCCTGTCTGTCACCCTCCAGCCAGTCACCCTCCAGCCAGCAGCAGGTAATAAATCTACCCCACTGCAATCAGCAGGCAGGTAGGGCACTAAATATAGACCAGTGATTCAGGCTGGAGTCCTGCCATTAGTCCCAGGGAAACACCCTCCCTGTCTGTAGGCTACAGTCCCTGACAGCCAACTTTGCCCAAGTATCTCCCTGTCCAGCACACAGGACATCCCATCACACAGGGCAGGGAGAAGATGTAGGTCATTAGGAAGAAGTGCCATAGCAGGCTGCTACCACTGGGCCCTGCAAGACCACATTAGATGTGACACAGCCAGCCATTATCACCTATCCTGCATTGGGTGGACACCTTTACAATGTAGAGTTTCCTTGTAAACATTATTTAACTGAACCTTGTGTGGAAAGGTTGTGAAATGTTCATCTCTTTTTTTTATAGAAAATATCTCCCTAACCTGATGTCCCTCAATTTTGTCTCAATCTGGTGACTGATTTTGAAATATTGGCCCGTTCTGCAAAATAGTAACTGAACAAATGTGCAATTGATTATTTATCTATTGCTACCTTACGAAATCTAGATACATTCTAATGCAGTAACTAGCATACTCGTTATTGTTTGGACCATATAAAAGTGCTAAAAAAATTCACACATCACACCAAAACACTATTTTCATAATGGCTCGTTTGATGGATAATTGTGGATAGGCACTACTTATGGTTTCAAGCCAGCTGGCAAACAGCCAGTAAAGATTATTGTTGGGTTAATCTTGGTAATCTGTAATGGTTGGCACCCATTTTTTCCTTCACAATTACGATTATTACTTTGGCATTGTAATTATGATTCTTTTGCCCCACTGAATAGAACAAGTACTAAAAAAAGTGCAATGATTATACATGATTATGATGTACAATTACACCCCCCCCCCTGCACAGCAGTGAGATTGATTCAGTATCAATTCCTGATACTATAGACATACACAACATAGTCTACACATGAACAGTTGAATATAAATACATCCCTAAGGCTAAATTCTCTATGATTTATTCAACTATACAATTACCCAATTCGCTACTTTGAGGGTGGACAAAAAACTAACGAATAACAGCAAAGTAAGTGTCCAGAAAAGGGGCCCATAGATCCACACCTGAATTTTTTTGACTGTGACCTCCTAGTCTCTGACCTCCCAGTCTCTGACCTCCCAGTCTCTGACCTCCCAGTCTCTGACCTCCCAGTCTCTGACCTCCCAGTCTCTGACCTCCCAGTCTCTGATCTCCCAGTCTCTGACCTCCCAGTCTCTGACCTCCCAGTCTCTGACCTCCCAGTCTCTGACCTCCCAGTCTCTGATCTCCCAGTCTCTGACCTCCCAGTCTCTGACCTCTCAGTCTCTGACCTCCCAGTCTCTGACCTCTCAGTCTCTGACCTCCCAGTCTCTGACCTCCCAGTCTCTGACCTCTCAGTCTCTGACCTCCCAGTCTCTGACCTCTCAGTCTCTGACCTCCCAGTCTCTGATCTCCCAGTCTCTGACCTCTCAGTCTCTGATCTCCCAGTCTCTGACCTCTCAGTCTCTGATCTCCCAGTCTCTGACCTCCCAGTCTCTGACCTCTCAGTCTCTGACCTCCCAGTCTCTGACCTCTCAGTCTCTGACCTCTCAGTCTCTGATCTCCCAGTCTCTGACCTCTCAGTCTCTGATCTCCCAGTCTCTGACCTCCCAGTCTCTGACCTCCCAGTCTCTGATCTCCCAGTCTCTGACCTCTCAGTCTCTGACCTCCCAGTCTCTGACCTCTCAGTCTCTGATCTCCCAGTCTCTGACCTCTCAGTCTCTGATCTCCCAGTCTCTGACCTCCCAGTCTCTGACCTCCCAGTCTCTGACCTCCCAGTCTCTGACCTCTCAGTCTCCCACACAACTATCTGTGGAGCAGATACTAAAGGAATCTCAACCGCCCTTTAAATCAGCACCTGTCAAGTGAAGTAAGGATGCTGGCCCCAATAGGAGCCATATGGCCCCAGTAAGGAGCTCCTACAGGCAGCTCCCATCTCTGACCCAGTGCACAAGCTCATGAAACTTAACCCTTCATTAGGGGTGCTCTCAAAGCAGCAACATATTTTATTACTGTTTATTTCTTTAACAACAATTTGGGGAGTTTTCCCACTGGTGTTAACCAAATACAGGAGGGTTGGCAACCTTAGTGCACCCAACAGCCAACAGATGGCTGCAGTCAGTCGCTTGCTGTGAGAAAACATCTGTGGGTTTGCATTGTTTTATTCCTAGTTTGCAATCTAAGCAGCGTCTACATTGTCTGGTTGGTTTGATGGATCTAGTTGGTGGGAAGTGTCCACTCATATGGATGACTATCATACCATGAGCAAGACTGGTGTTACATGTCGTAAATCAGTATAACAACAATAATTACATACATAAATCGCATGCAGTCTTGCTGCCGTCCTTATTGGCAATAATCTTGTCAGTAAACTGAGCTTACGTCAACGTCTAGTTCCTGTAACCGGGGACAAGTAAGAAGACCACACTGATGGCGTACTGGAGGTGACATAGACAGTTGTATGACTACTGTCAGTAGCATCACTGCCAGGCTATATATGTCCTCCCATATCCTCTTGTGTCATTTCCCAATTGCTTCCCAATGAGTCAGTGCTCATGTTGGCCCTCGTTGTTGTTGTAGTTTGGTCAGAGATAAGGAACAGTCTCATGCCAGAGTTGATGCTGCCATGAAAACACTCTTCCTATTGAACCCATATACTGTATCGACCGACTGTGTGTCATAACTCCGTCTATGCTGCATCGTCACATAATATTGCATACATGTGTGACAGTGTACTGTGTCACTGACCTGTGTCAACAGCACAGGTATATCCTTATATAACAACACCTCAACTTTGGACCATTGTAAGTGAATTCCCTCCCTGATGCCACAGTTGCCTCAGCTCTATTTGTTCTTTTCCTTGAACCCATGACCTTTGACCTACCTACTGGCAGTGCATTTCAGAAACCACAACAGCAGTGATTAAAATGCTTAGTTATTTATTTAAGCTATTAACTGTTACGAAGCTCACCGCACGTAATCCTTGTAATTCTCCTTTCCAAAGACAGCTATCATATGATGCCTATTCTACAACTGAGACCGAGACGGCGTAGAGACAGCTTAGAGATGGCATAGAGACCAGGCCAGTCTTCACTCTCTGTAACCGGAACTGTTGTAGTTCTTCACATTCTGGTCTAGGCGGGTGAGCTAATTTAGGGGAATACTTCTCGAATGACTGGCAGACGCAGACAGACAGACGCAGGGAGCAGGAACCCTATATACAACACAGCATCACCATGGCAACAGTTGTCAACCTTTGTGAAATGCAACCAGCAGGTGATGCAATGTCAGGTGACTATACGCTGTGGCATCTCAGTGACACATTCCTGCAGGCTGACAACTCAAACAGAAAGTGTGACATGTCTCCCCAAGACAGGACCTGAAGAGGTCAACAGGTTGTTTGTGAGACAGACATTAAAACAATATTAGACAACCAAAATTACAAATGAGAGACAGCGCCAAGAAAGATCTCCAGAAGGCAGCAATGTAAAGACAAGAATAGCTGCAAAAGTTTCGTAGAAATACTGGCGTGACCAGGGGTTTCACTCTTAGTCTCTAAAGGTTAATGACCCACCCCCACAAGGAATCATGAAGAAGAAACATAACAATATGTTATATAGGGATTCAAAAGCAGTGGAACAAGTGGCAGGTATAACATTGCAGGTGTCTGTTTATGACAAATTTAAAGACAAGACTTGGGAAACAATTTAAGACTAAGAATCTTTAAGAGTCTGAGTGAGCCATGCATAATCTATAAAGCAAAACTGTCCAAATTTGGTGACCCCGTGAATGCTAACATAAACTGTTCCGGATTCAGTAACTGAACTAGAAAGATGACAAGGCTGGGTTAATCTAATCAGGTGAGTGTAGGACAGAAATAATGACATTAGTGGAAGGCTACAGCACCTTAACGTGAAACAGACAGACTGCAGAAACAGCATGGAGCTAGCAGACATAACCACACTGGTCTAATGTGGAGCAGACTTCTGTGTCCTCCCTCCAAGGGCACACAGAAACCCAAGGAAGAACCCATCTTTTTATGATTTTATCCCTTTGAGGCAGACAACCTGCCAGGAATCGCAGGCAAGGATCAGTGTCCAGCCTGTGTCTAGGGTTGGGATCCTCAAACAACCCCCTAATACAGGCAGAATAATGTTACAGACTGCTGCCGATCAAGCATATTTGATAAATGCAAACTAGGTCTTATAAAAAACGAACTGCTAAATGTCAGGAATGTGCCTAAAGTGATCTAAAATTATGGTTTCTGGATTAAAAAGTCACCATTACTGTCACCTGACCTTTGCACTAGTATCTGTTGGACTCAACTGAACTAGGTTAATGCATGCAACATCATGCTACAGGTGATCAAAGGCCTGTTTGTCAACTAATATCCACCTAACCCCATCCAGCCTCACAGCAAGACAAATGACAGCCGACCCAAAAAGGCATGAGCCCAAACTGCAGCACATTTACTCTGGGCTACCAATGTGTCGTTGCCGGGGGCAACCACCGCCTGTGACCTGGACACAGGTTTATCTGCAGCACTTGTTTGTGTTGTAGAGGCTAGGCTGGCAAACAATGAGTCACTAATATGAGTGAAGATGTACATGGCACTCTCACGTCTACACTCTGATGATGGTAAATACAGGGTTATCTTCTTCTTTGACTACACCTCAAACATAGATGTACGTTTCGTATTATATGTTATAGTCGAGTTGGGTAGAACCCTGATGTTCACACATATGTTTACAAAATGCAATCACCATATTTTGTGTGACTTGATAGCATCCTCATCTTGTGGTTGTGTTATCCATCTCTGAGTAGCTATAAAGATTATTTATCAACAGGTACATACTATATTATTATTAAACTGAATTTTGGGGATACACATTAGACTAATATAAAGCATACGTATTATGAACAGTTCATAAACATTTAATTAACCATCCTACACTATCATTGGTACAAATCTATGTAAATTCTACGATTGTTTTGCCAGTTCATATTACTGCACCTAGCAGACTCAAAAAGTTATCACTGTCTATGGCAACTACTAGCCAAGTACTCGTTTATACAGTCACTGAAGTGAACTAAGGCAAAGTGGAGGAGGCAAAACATCCCAAGCTACGAAGCAGCAGCAAGGTGACTGAGTGCTACATCATGATGTAATCATAATACAACTGTGTCCTAGTAACTCACATGACACTCTCTGAGAGTCATTCTGACGTTTCCCTCGGGCAAAACTCAACTAATCTAGATGTACCGAGTACACAAATTAATGTACCTGATAACAACAAACTACGACCACAGTTGCTGAAAGGTCTCTTCCATTAAAGATCAATAGAACTATTGTATGATATTTTGCAGTGAATGAACAAATAAAAATGCTCCATAAA
>OZ024864.1:5736922-5766922 GCA_964017155.1 Oasisia sp. SBJ-2009 | reverse complement strand
AGGGACATCACCAAGAAACCATTGCCAATATTATTTGCCAGGTGACATAAGGTACAGAATTAAAGAAGTGACAATGGTTGGTGCCACTAATTTATCTCATTTTACTGGAATATTTGTTTGTGTGTTTGATAGATGCACTGACAATAGACACATTTACCCTATTACTGTATTTGCCACCAACCTTCCTGTATCAGACAAGGGTAATCAATGCATTCCTCTACTGAGTCTACTGTGAAAGTATGCAACAGTTATGCAATGTGCAGTACATATTAGTAATCATCTTAACTTTCCTTTGTATATATTATAACCAACAGATTTATTAGAAAAAGTGGGTCATGATGCTACTGCGACCTGGTGAGCTAAGAGGTAACATAACGACGCAGTCGTGTGTCCAATGGATCTTTGCAAAAAAAGTGCCAGACTGTCACTTAATGGCATTTCTAGCCCCAAATAAACCGAGACTTCCAGTAACCCTTTGACATTCTTGACGGTCCGTACCTGAAGATTTAGGCATGAAAGAAGTTCATTATTAAGTTTCTATTTGGCTATTTCACGGTTTTCACCCAATAACCAGTGACCACACAGGTAACCGAATGACAGCCAATGACAGCCGACTTCAATGACACAAAAAACAGATGACTTTCAACCGCATAAAACCAATAGGCATATGAGAAAAATATACAATGGCATCTTGGTAAAACCCATCTCATTGTAATTATCCTTGATGGCTGGAGTGTGGTACAAACAATTGGATGGTCACTCAGTGGAGAATGCAAAGTACCAATTGATGTGTACACACAATAATTTATATGAGGCACAGACATGTATAAAATGGAGCCTTGGACATCTCAATCAGAACTGCTGAGATCATGTAACGTTATTACCGTCTGCCCACGTTCTAATATGTAAGTTGATCGTCGCTGACAAGACCTGGACAGATTTCGCCCACTCACTCACTTAATCCAATATCCTGTAATCGTGTAAAATGTCATAGAATCAATCTAAATTTATCCCGCTTCTTTCAAGGAGATAAGTTCTTTGTCTGAGCGTACATAACATGTGACAGTGGTGATGTGTGTTTTTCCTGTTTCACAGCTGCTTTTTGTAAGATATTCACAGTCTCAAGTTATTGAAAAACATGCCCAGAGAGAGTGGGATAAGAGAGAGGGAATAGATAACACTCCCATCTATAGGTGATTAGCAAAATTGCAAAAAAATACCACAATTTGTCCGTATATCTAACTTAGCTGAAACAAGCAAATAAATAAGTTCATTTCACACACTTGAGCCTTTTGTTGACGTGTTAAGAAGAAATCTGACATGTTGATTATGTTAACATCATTCATCCATGTATCAATTCTGTCCAAGTTTTCTTGTTTCTGTGTATCCTGTGATTTTGTCAAAGGCTTCTGTGTAGAGATACTGTCAACATCTCTGATGGAAACATTCATTGCAGACGCTAGATACTGTCACCATGATGAATGGTTGATGTAGCTGTAATTGGACGACATCAGTGGTGATTCAAACAAAATCTTTATAACAATTGAGCATACACAGTCAATATATATATATATATATATATATATATATATATATATATATATATATATATATATATATATATATATCAGTTCTCCTCTATATCAAAACATTCCCATATGATAAATTTACCAAAACATGTGAAAACTCTAATTAATGTGAATGTGAGCGATCATTTAACATTCATTGACTGTGAAATGAGGTCGTTCTCCCTTCCTGCAGACAGCCTCAGAGTCAGTGACATCCTGGTGTCACAGCCATAAAACCACAGTCACCAGCCGCTGGGTCACCAAGTAACTGTGACAGGGAAACTGTCCCCAACTGCCTCTAAACATCCCCACACATTCCAGAGACACATCCCCCACAATACACTGGGGCCTGGCCAGATTCCAGTGCTGGGTGTTCTCTGGAGAGTTCAGCAGACATTACGCAAGAGAAACACTGGGCTGAAAGGGTTAAATATACCACTTGCGTAATGCTACCCACAAGTAACAGTACTGCTTTTTATTAACCCTTCACCAGGTCGGAGTGTTACTGACAGACACACTGGATCAAAACAAAGAAATACAGTGCCCCCCCCCCCCCAATGTAACGTTGGTGGTGGGACTGGATTAAAATGACCTGAATGAACTTGTGATTAATAACCAATTTCCTATACTTTATACACAGAGAAACAGTTCAGAATATCCTCAGATGATATTAATTGTGAGATGGCCATACAAACGAGGTCACTAAAAGTAAAATGCCACAGTCACTCACCATACAGATGCTACTTTCAACTCCAATTATATTGTTCACGAAATTGTTCACAATATAATATTTGTTTCTCACCAACAGACTCATGTATGGTCTGTGTTGATAGTGTGACCCCACCACTGAACTCTCTCTCTCTACTCGAAATGCCTCAGGCATTACACTTGTTAATTACTCCATTCTTATCAATCACCCCAGCATAGTCACAGGTCACATTGATCTGACCAACAGAGCACATAGTGACCACTACATCTGTCAAGCCTGCATTGTCCAACAAACACTGTTCCTAGTGACCCTAACATTCTGTCTCCGGTATTGTTATTACTGACCTAAACTGTCCCTACTGCTGTCCGGGCCTCTCCCTAACCTTTCTGTTCTCATAAATAACATTCCTTCCAACTGTGTTGTTACTAACCCTCACTACTTGCACAGATCCTAGCCTACTCTCACACTGTTATTCTTTGCACAACCATAACAGTTGTTCCCTGCAGCACATAAACTGGAGCTATTACTGTTCTCGTTGATTGGCCGGACGTAATCAAAACAGGATTCTGAATTTGAGTTGCCATGGATACAGTCAAGTGGCCTGCATGACATGAATGTCTGACATGGCATCCATGATGGCATGACATGGTGGTGCCATGACATGGTGGTGCCATGACATGGTGGCGCCATGACATGGTGGTCACTTCCACACACACATTTTTATTTAGAAAGTGCTCTTGAAAATGTGGAGTAAATGCAGAGAGAAAGACTTCAACACCCCTCCGTAACAAATCTACCCTCACTCAGAGAGATGGTCTCACCTGTATCCTACATTGATTTGAGATTTGATCAAGACACCAGGGTTTGAGTCCAAGCCCTGTAGCTGTGGACCCTCCACCAGTCTGACATTGTCTGCGTCCTCCACAGGACACATAACTGTCATTAGTCCCTTCTGTGCAGTGCCTAGCATTCTGGATGTGAACATTACCTCACTATTTCAGTAAACATATTTAACGTGGGGTTATATAATATATATCGACAAATTTAGGTGATCGGCAGACCAAAATATCATGCTTGAATGAGATTTAGAATACATCTAAGTTCCTAACATTGTGCACTGACAAGATTTAATCAAAGATTTAATGACATTATCACGTGCTATCTAACACAGATAACTGGTGCATCAGCCTGCAGCAATACAGTTACTGTCTAAGACGTTTTGTTCCCGCTGGAACTTTGGCCTTTCGAAGAATACTACAGAGCACAAGTCGACACGGTTGAGTGCCTCCTGCAGTCTTCATTCAGCCTCAATTCACTCACCCATAAACACAAGAACTTGGTCCATGTCCAAACAGGGTTCCACCAAAGATTGTAAAACAGACCTAAACACTATCCTGTATCAACAATGTCATGCTGTAAATTGTTATCAATAATTGCTGCTATACAACTACAATTACTTATGAAGATATGTGGATAAAAACCCTTTTAAGAATACAAAGTTTTTTAACATGAGAGATGTAAATCATAATGGTTATAACTGATGTGTTATGTGTGAACGCATTTTTAAAGGATAAAACTGATAACAGTAACACACACAGATGACAAATTGTTGGGTGTGAACCTTCACCTTTCAATTGATCTCCTTTAGTCTACTACTGATCTACTAGTACTCTCTGTGAAACCTTCAACACAGCCTGACCCAGACATCGTTAATTGGCAGGGAGTGAAGCCATTCAGCACAGGTGTGACCAGTGATTACTGACTGGCAGGGTCACAGGTACACCACAAGACATGGTCAGATTAACACAACACTTACATGTGCTATTTCATCCAAGTTAAAAATTAACAAAATTGAAAGTTTCACACATGTCACCGAGATATGTATTGCACATATAAAGTAGATTACCAACCAAATGTTTTGTCAGGTAACTTTAGGTGATAACATTGTAGACAATACCATATGTAAGCTGAAGTTTTCATCACAAACATGACACGTAGCATTACATATTTTAGCTGGGTTATTGTGAAACTGTACCTTTAGTGACGGTCACAACTGACCACAACAACACATAAAAAAAAGACATTTATATCATTTTTATGTTTAAAACAGATTACAAAAGTCAATCATGGTCGTGACCTGGCCACTGTCACTGGCTAGATCCTTGCATATAACACAGTACACTGTACTTGGACTGTATTGAGAACAGTCTAGCCCATAGCTTTATGCAGAGACCTGCCCACCCGTCTTTTGGATGGGTAAAAACCGTTTTGGACAGGTAGAAATATGGCTGGACAGGTAAAAAAATTAAGGAGCAAAAAAAGGTCTCCCAAAACCATAGATATTGTCAGTTATGCCTCAAAACTGAGTGTAAATGGTGTCATATGTGTGTTTATAGTCCATTTCAGGTCATCAGACATATTTAAAGTTTGTCAACTGGCTTAACAGTTAATATCCACGTGTCCACCAAAATATGTGTGACTGGCAACAACTGCATAAAGCCCTGCTCTAGCTCAGCATCTGATCCACCATGACAGAATCTATACAAACAGCACAAGCAACTAGCTGTCTCTCAGATGTGACTGTCTTTACACCCACTGAAGCATGGCCAGGACACAGCAGTCATCCAGTCACATTATGTGCGCTGTCAATTGTAATATGTGGTGGGGCTGCAGCCATCTCTTAAACACCCCCACACACCCCCACCCTCCTACCCCAATGGCTGACAAAAGCAGTATAATAAATAATGTGCTTTGTTGATCAGTTGGTAGTTCACGAAAGTAGGTCAGACCACTTGATTTTCTAGCTGATGGACCTGTGGAAAGGTTGCACAGATCACGATGTATGCAAAATAATAAACTCTGTCTTTAATATTATAATATGTCATCATGCCATTCATGAGGTAACTTGCATGTTTTGAAGAACTATTCTTGTTGAATCAGACGGCTATTTAACTAGACCGCAAGTCCACAACTATGAAATAATGTTTCGCTATGAAAGCAATATTGTTTCTCCCAACATAACATTCCTCTCCCTAGTCCAGGAATGGGACTAGGGCTTCTGCTGTGGGAGCCTACTCCTTGGAATATGCTTCCTTCTAGTGTTAAATCAGTTGAAAATCTATATTTTTAGCATTAAAATATTCCGCGTAATTTAAAAACATGCCTTTACTACCTTGCCTATCCACCACAACTCCCTGGTGTAATTACAACTGGATTTGTTTATTGACTCTGAGTTCGATCAATCCTTTTTAGTTGTTTGATGCGCCTGAGCTTGTTTTTTAAGGATTTAGGTGCAACAGAAGTTACCTAAAATTTTATTATTACTTATCCAGAACAACTCGCTATGAAATGGACATACTACAAAAGTCAGAAGCAGAGCGGGAGACTATACAAACACCAATTACCTAATCAAATCATTGCACTGTCCAAATATATAAAACACAGGAGGAGTATAGACACACTGAACCAAAACCAATCCACCCTAGCCACACCCATGTTTCCTTTACCCCAGGGGGCAGGCACCCCAACAAACAGTAGAATGTACTATTTGTCTTGTAAGTTGTAAATGTAAGAGGCTTTGACATGCCACTAAGCTCTGGATGTTTTTCTCCAATAAATGTACCCTGGGGGGGTTTCTTGTCTACCCTGGGGTGGGGAGATAAGTGAGGGTTTGATTGCATAGCCTGGATTGCATCAGGAACAAAGCATGCAATTTGCAGCTAACTAATTAAGACAAATTAAGATAGGGTTACAACTTACAGACTATACTGAGTTTAGGTCATACAATACATTTGAACAGAAGGGTACTACCGTAGTTATTTACTTTAAATGAATGGGAATGCAAGCGAAAACCAAGTGAACTGGAGTGAAAACGGTTTCTGCAGCTGGCATAGCAACGATGCATGAGTTATCTGATTCCTCTGTCCCATCACTCATGACATGATGATCTACACGACCATAGGAAAATATTCTAAATTGTTGTGAGTTCTCGTGCTTTAGAAGCTGTTTGGGCAGACAGAACACTGACTCTCTGAACACCACATAGCAGGGTTACTGACCCCTGTAGAGGTGTGTCAATTGGTTCTATTCTACTGGCACTCACAACATCATTCAAGTTCTTGATGTTATCACCAACAATATATTCTAGATAAGACCCTGTGATACTGACGGCAGATGGCGTATATTTATCAAGTAGGTTTAATGCAATGAAACATATGCTGTATGCTATGACTAGACTCAGAATGGAATGAGTGAGAAAAATCCAGCCACGCCCACCGACTGCACTTTGGTACCGCAATAGATTCCACAAGGATTCAACTCTAATAACATGTGACGCATAGCCACGAGTAGGATCCAGATACAACTGGAATGATACGACTACTGCCCAGTGCCCAGTCAAGTACAACGCAACATGTGTAAGAGTGAACAATGTTAGAACAAACAAGAGATATTTGGTCTGACCGACAGAGCCTACATTCAGCTGTTGTACTAGGAATCTGTTACAGGCTGTGCACGAGTTACGTAACAGTCACTGGCAAGGGTTAGTGGCTTAGTGCAGAAGTCAATTTGACTCATTTGAGCTGGACTTTCTCTGCACTGATGTGACATTACCAATCTTTCCTGTGGACCTCAACTGACCTCATCTTGAGGCTGCTTAAATAGTCACTTTTATTTATATTTATTACATCCCGCCAAGACACACGCATTTCGACAAGTGTTTTTCTAAAGAAAATGAAAAAAATGCCAATAAAATATCCTACTACAGTGATATCAGGGCAAACGATACTGAACATTTCCAGCTAAAAGGCAGAGATACCCCTGGCATAACTGAGTGTGGAAACAAATACTGCGAAAGTAGCTTAACTTTAATATACTTTACTGTTTATAGAACACATTCTAATCTATGAAGTTACGACTGTTACTCAATTTATTTTAATGAGGTTACTGTAAATTGAGGTTTGACTGTACTGTATATATGCAGGAGTCTACATGATAACAACCCCTCCAGTCCACTGGAAATGTAGGGCATCAAAATCTTATCCCAAAGTGTCAGGAAAACACCAGATATCGGTAGACACACAGAAGTGCATTAGTCATGTATTGGCTCTGGTCCGACGGCACACACACTTACGAAACATTTATCAAAGCCAAACTGTTGATTTACCTGTTGATTTACACTGTACGGTATTCCAGATTTGAGCCATCAATTATCGATCCTATCCCTGGCTTATGTACGCGATGACACTGTCACTGGCGTCGGTACAGCCATTCACAGATCAATAGACAATGCGGCGTGAGGGGCAGTGACCTGATTAACGGGCTACCGATCGACACCGAATGGCGAATCAGCCGTTTGTGCGCACGACAACTTTCAAGGTAAACAACATCGACAAAAGTCGCCAAAAACGATAGAAAAGCGTCAACCGTGAAGCGCTCTGTCAGCTGGTAGGGGAGTTAGACGGTGGCCTGGATGCGCCCGCGAGCAAGTGTCTAGCCTGGCAGTGCCATATATGGTAAGCGTTACGCCGTCAGCGAGGCAGGGTCGGGTATTCAAAGGCCGCCGACTTTCCGGCCGTCAAAGGTCGCGCTTTCCGCGTCAATAACGCGACGACGGTCCTCGAAACTGGATGAAGTCGGCGGGAGAGAATCGACTTACCGGTGTACGACTGTCTGGTGGCGCTATTAAGTCACGCTTTCGCTCGCGAAGGGTCTTATTCACTCCGAAGTCCGCACGTGCCGCCCCGGCCCATTCCTAGCATACTTGTCGATCGCGTAGGTCGCCGCTCCACCTACCCGGAAGTGAACGGCTGGTGGCGCCGCCTAGCGCATCACTGATAATTAGTGTCGAGAAGACGTTGGTCATGCAGTTTTATTTGTGGACCCGGAGAACGCTACTATACCGTGCCGAGAGAGATGGCGATGGCTACACTAAGCCAGGATGTCTGTGAAACAACAAAAAGAAGAGTTTTGGCTGGAGCTGGGACGTTGGAAAGAATGGCTTATAAGCAAAATGTTGAACATTTTGTAACCGCACAATTCTTCTTCTTTTCTTTTTCATTTCTTCTTCATCTTAATTTTCATATTCTTCTTCTTTTCACGATATGGCCTTAATGCTTTTATTAATAATCCAAATTAAGCCGAATTGATTATAAACATTTCAAGAAACTTTTTCATGTGAATTAATTAGGCCTTATAGAATTAGACAGTCATATTTTCATATATCACGGGGAAGACTTTCAGACGAGCACAATAACGGCAGACATGTGCACGGTATACAGCCAGAAAAATAGTCTGGTGAGAATCGCAACGTTCTGCTAGGCCGTAAACTGGATCAGGTTTGCGCGAGCGACGGCAGTACCTTAGGCTGACGGCCGCTGTCACCAATGACAACATATAAATCATACCGTGCTTGCTGGCCGAGCAAGGTGTTATATATATTTATCACAAGCAAAGGCTGAATCGTATTGTAATTCAGCTGAAAACGACGATGACTCATCCATGCGTTTACTTGACCTACACATGCTTGAACCTGAACGCATCGGTCACGCTTGGATGCGTGCTAGTCCAGCCGTCTCACTGTTAGTGGCCTTGATCTTTAGTTTAAAATGAATTTCTGAATTATCAACAATGAGGTAGATGTAGTCGGTACAGTGTAAGTATCTTCTCATGTAAGTTCCAATGAAACTTTAGGCACAATCAGGACAGATCCCTGTGACATTCTATTTATTGTTCCTTTTTGAAGGCAGATTTTACTATGGCTCCCAGCCGCATTTGGCCTCATTACGCCACTGGACACATAAATTTGAGCACGCACGCACGCACGCACGCACGCACGCACGCACGCACGCACGCACTCACACACACACACACACACACACACACACACACACACACACACGTAGTAGTCACACGCACTGGAAGATCTCTCCATGTTAGTAGTTTGCATTCGTTGCACAGACCAGTCATTAAGAGCGCAGCCATAAGCGAAGATCAAATCGCGGATAACATATGCAATACCTTCATCTTCGCTTTTTGAAGGGAAGTTGAATGTCACTACGCCTTTGTGGTAGGTCCGGCAGGCGACTTTGCGGTAATTACCTTCATTGTTCATCTTGCAGGCATCGGGCATCTTGGCTGTGAACATGATGCTGAACAGTATACTGTTCCAGCATATGCCCTTGTTTTACGCCGCTACACAGGGATCAGCACACGCATGGCCATGTAGTCCGCTAGCAGAACCCCATAATTATAAATTATAAACAATAATGTTTTTGCATTTTTCGCCGTGAAAGCAGCGGAAGCAGCAACGTTGTTCAAAACGAACGTACAAGAACAACGCACCTTTACCATTATTTCCCAGAGGCTATCACAGCTCGTCATGTCAAACACTTTGGTCAGATTGACGCAGCTGGTTTAAATATCGCGGTATAAATACGCTACTATAAAAATTATTCACATTTATTGACAAATATTTTTATCAGAAAATATTACCTGATGGAAGTCGTATCCTTATTTATTCTTTATTTCATAGTTGGTCTAAGGCTAAGAGCCAATCGTCGTCTCTACCCGTACATTGATTCATAATAAACTACGTAAGTCTTCTTTAAATTACATTATAAGTTAATTATAAAACATTTATAAATATCAATTAGCACTATGAATGTAATGTGTCCAAGGAATGCGTCTGCGTGCGCCTATTTGCGTGTGTCTCTTGAATGTGGCTGTCAATGTGTTGTTATTTACGGTCGTCTGTAGATTTTGTAGTGTCCATTGACAGTTGTTGCCCTGTCGTGCATCCGACATCTCTAACTAGACACGAGCTTGCGTGTGTAGGTGTGTGGGCATGATAACGTTTCCCTCACACACGGCGCGCGCTAACACACATTATTAAAAGTTAAAAGTGAACCATTTAAATTACACTTTATTTCGACCAACAAACGTTAGTGACACGAGCGCAATTCTTGTTCAACATATTTTGCCAGCGAAAATAAAACAACGATCGTCATCGCTGTTTTGTATAACGTTTAGCTGTTCGTTCTTGCAGTGCAGTCTGTGGACGTGACGTCATCCGCGACTACGGACAGTCAGCAGCACTTGCACTGCCCATACACATGGTTGCTGCAGTAGCAGATGGCGCAGTTCTTGCAGATCTTTTTACAGGAATCCCACTGGCACTTGGCAGCGCACCTCACTGTAGCTGCAACGACGAGACGAACAACGTAACAACTTACAGTGCACTAGTTACTAGGACATTAACAACAATAGCTGGGGATACCGTCTCCATTTTACATAATAATTATGGATTATAATATGTTGTCATACCCAGGTAGAAAACAAAGTAAGTTGAGCGTGTGCGTGTGCGTGTGCGTGTGCGTGTGCGTGTGCGTGTGCGTGTGCGTGTGCGTGTGCGTGTGCGTGTGCGTGTGCGTGTGCGTGTGCGTGTGCGTGTGCGTGTGCGTGTGCGTGTGCGTGTGCGTGTGCGTGTGCGTGTGCGTGTGCGTGTGCGTGTGCGTGTGCGAGTGCGCGTGCGCGTATGCGCGCGCGTGTGTGTGTTTGTGTGTGTGTGCGTGCGTGCGTGCGTGCGTATGTGCGTGTGTGCGTGTGTGTATTTGCAATTACACAATAACAATACTATGTCGATACATATATACGGCAGTATGCGCGCGCGTCGTGCATCCGACATCTCTAACTAGACACGAGCTTGCGTGTGTAGGTGTGTGGGCATGATAATGTTTCCCTCACACACGGCGCGCGCTAACACACATTATTAAAAGTTAAAAGTGAACCATTTAAATTACACTTTATTTCGACCAACAAACGTTAGTGACACGAGCGCAATTCTTGTTCAACATATTTTGCCAGCGAAAATAAAACAACGATCGTCATCGCTGTTTTGTATAACGTTTAGCTGTTCGTTCTTGCAGTGCAGTCTGTGGACGTGACGTCATCCGCGACTACGGACAGTCAGCAGCACTTGCACTGCCCATACACATGGTTGCTGCAGTAGCAGATGGCGCAGTTCTTGCAGATCTTTTTACAGGAATCCCACTGGCACTTGGCAGCGCACCTCACTGTAGCTGCAACGACGAGACGAACAACGTAACAACTTACAGTGCACTAGTTACTAGGACATTAACAACAATAGCTGGGGATACCGTCTCCATTTTACATAATAATTATGGATTATAATATGTTGTCATACCCAGGTAGAAAACAAAGTAAGTTGTGCGTGTGCGTGTGCGTGTGCGTGTGCGTGTGCGTGTGCGTGTGCGTGTGCGTGTGCGTGTGCGTGTGCGTGTGCGTGTGCGTGTGCGTGTGCGTGTGCGTGTGCGTGTGCGTGTGCGTGTGCGTGTGCGTGTGCGTGTGCGTGTGCGTGTGCGTGTGCGTGTGCGTGTGCGTGTGCGTGTGCGTGTGCGTGTGCGTGTGCGTGTGCGTGTGCGTGTGCGTGTGCGTGTGCGTGTGCGTGTGCGTGTGCGTGTGCGTGTGCGTGTGCGTGTGCGTGTGCGTGTGCGTGTGCGTGTGCGTGTGCGTGTGCGTGTGCGTGTGCGAGTGCGTGTGCGCGTGCGCGTATGCGCGCGCGTGTGTGTGTTTGTGTGTGTGTGCGTGCGTGCGTGCGTATGTGCGTGTGTGCGTGTGTGTATTTGCAATTACACAATAACAATACTATGTCGATACATATCTACGGCAGTAATTATCCTAACAGAACAATAGATAGCACGCGCAACTGCAAATTAACATTACTAGATTCAACAAGTGAGTTGAAGCCAACAACTCAAAACAACTTCACTCAAAACATTTCCATTTCTAAGAGTGTCTCGCGGAGCAACTGAAAACAATCGGCGGGAAAACTTTGACCACCCGCGGCAAGGGTTTAAGGAACGTTGCTATATGCAACAACAATTTAATTGAGATTGAGATCAAATGAATCGAATCGTACGTTTGACGACGTGGGCCGCGGTCTCCTCCGTCTCGGCGGTCTCCTGAGGCAGGACGAGAGCGAAGATGCACACAGCAGCGAAGAGGACGAGGACCTTCATACTGACGAGTTCTCCTGCGATCTGTACATATTAATTCGTGATATAAATAGCCTATTTTACTTTCAGTATACAAAGAGTATTCTGCAAGTGCTGTAGGAAATTCGGTGCACCAGCCGCGCGCTTTCTATTCTTTTTAGAAATATTAATTTGTTGATACTAAATAAGTGGCTGAAAAAATCTGAACCTGAACATATCGCTCCGGAGTCAGTGTCTAGATCACTTTGATAATAATCGTCGGGATCACCTGTAATATGTAAAGTAAAGAGAAGCACAGCATTTAGTCCTTAGGACTACTACAGGCGCTTTATCTCCTTGACAAATGTGTTCAGTGGAAGACCATTTCGAGAAAAGAAGATGTCGCACACGTGGTCGACTATTGTCGGCACGGAGCTGTCATAGGTTGTAACTGCATCAACAAAATGTTTCTGAAATAAATGTTGATTAGTTCTAACTTCGAAGCATGTGCTGCCGTGTTAAACCTTGGGAAAAATCGTCCACTCTATGTTGTTCGAATTCATTCAACTGTACACCCGAGTACCATGTTGTGGATATTTGTGCACGAACAATCGCCACGTAATTGCAACGTCACTAAAATTTCTAGTAGTCGAGATTGTCTTCGATTGAACAAAATGCCAGGGTGTAAAGAATAAAATGCTTTTGGGTGTTCCAAAGACTTGATTATGCACCACAGAAGAACCTACCTTTCTGACACATGTATGCAAGACGGACAAGACAGCGGAGTGGAGTCAGAAAAGCAGCGTTGCAAGTTGTCTATTCTAGAGGAGGTCATCGTCCTGTAATTATAAAAAATAATTTATATGCAGGTATATTTTATGCACGCTACTGCAGTTACATTTGATTATTTACACGACACCCATTGTGTTAGAATGACACATTAAAGCATTTAACTTAATGTATGCTATTAGTATTGATTGCCACGCTCACGGTGGATTAATTAATCTGTCACGCAAAACGAAAGAGCCGCACTGTTAGCAGCTGCACAGTGCTTGGCGATAAAGTAAAGAGATAAAACCACGACCGGGTGCCAAAGTCTTACATCCACAAATACATTAAATATAGGTTCTGGTCACCAACAGAAAAACTATGTGATAAAACGTGCAGTGCGTTCAATATGTAGTTAGGTCTATTCCAGTGAAATGCCGTAGCTTTTGAGCTCGTTTTGAGTTTGTGCTAAACAAATTGTTTGGTGTATCTCGACGATGTTATCGTCTATGGAAAGACCTTCGACGAGACACGGCACTACGGTGTGGGACAGACTTGGAGCTGCCGGCTTGACGATATGAAAGCAAACGGGTAGGCTGTTTCAGACTGAGGTTTCCTATCTTGGCACGGGACTGCTACAGATCCACACAATTAAGGTATGTGCAGTGTGAGGCTGCGACGTAGAACACATTGTGCACAAATACCTATGACGTCATTACGACGGTTGCACATAACGTTCTTTTTTTAAACATGCCATCGTTAATATCTTTGGGTTTTGACTCGTATTATTCGTCGAAAGTGTTTGTTAAACAGAAGTAAATGCGTACGTACTAATCACGTAATTGTGTATCCCCGTTGTTTTTAATATATAAATTTGACCACATGTGGTGCGGGACTCTCACAACGTGACATTCATTGTTTCCGCCTAACGACCAGTTTACTTACGACATTGAAGAGCGGGGACTTGTTTCTCGAACGTTTCATGACTGGACTTTCACTAGTAACGTCTTGTTTAGGAAGCGCGAAGACCTGCAGATCAGGAATCGGGCTCTCGAATTACCCGAATACACAAGATATATCATTGGCCGACAGCATCGATCTTCAACTCCAATATTTCAAAACGCCGACATTAGTGGCCTACACCCGCCCACGCAGTCCTGATTTTTGCGAAAGGGTAGGACTGAGAAGAAAAATCTTACACAGGCATCCTGAAGCACACTATACTTTCTGACTCTATGAACCAGGCAGCCAGTTATTGGTCCTCCGTTCCCCACCAACATATTTTTTCCGGGATTGAGGGTGCCATGGCCCCTCTGGCTACGCCACTGTGTTGGAGTACATGCGCGTAAACATAAATTAAAATGACACTATATATCGATAAATAAACATTAGTGGCACAACCGCCTATCTTGTTTATCATGTTATCACAACGACAATACAGCAACGATCTTCATCGACATATTTTATTATGTTTAGCAGTTCTTCCTGGCCGTGCGATCTGTGGTCGTCGACATCACCCGTGTCTATGATTAATCGCAGCACTTGCACGACCCGTGGAAAGATTCTGTACAATAGCACATGGCGCAGTGCATGCAGATTTTGCGGCACGAGTCATGTGGACACTTGGCATCGCACATCACCGGCGCTGTAACAACGAGATACACAACTCTTCAGGACTTGTATAACTTAAGTCATACTTAAATCGTATATTTACACATTGGATATTCGAACTTCAAAGAACCTGATTCGCCATAAACTAAACAATTCACGAGCGAGCTCCGTGATCAAGGTCTCACCTTTTCCGCCGCGTTTGACGACGTGGGCCGCGGTCTCCTCCGTCTCGGCGGACGCCTGAGGCAGGACGAGAGCGAAGATGCACACAGCAGCGAAGAGGACGAGGACCTTCATTCTGACGAGTTCTCCTGCGATCTGTACGTATTAATTCGTGATATAAATAGCGTATTTTACTTTCAATACACACAGAGTATTCTGCAAGTGCTGTAGGAAATCAGGGAAACCGGCCGCGCGCTTTCTTTTCTTTTTAGAAATATTAATTTGTTGATATTAAATAAGTGGATACAAAATTCTGAACCTGAACATATCGCTCAGGAATCTTAGATCACTTTGATAATAATCGTCGGGATCGCCTGTAATATGTAATGTAAAGAGGAGCTCAGCATTTAGTCCTTAGGACTACTACAGGCGCTTTATCACCTTGACAGATTTGTTCAGTCGAAGATCATCTCGAAAAAAGAAGATGTCGCACACGTGTTCGACTATTGTCGGCACGGAGCTGTCATAGGTTGAAACTGCATCAACAAAATGTTTCTGAAATAAATGTTGATTATTTCTAACTTCGAAGCATGTGCTGCCGTGCTAAACCTTGGGAACATTCGTCCAATATATGTTGTTCTAATTCATTCAACTATATAATTGAATACCTTGTTGTGGTTATTTGTGCACGAACAATCGCCACGGAATTGTAACATCACAAACATGTACAGGAGAATTCGAGATGGTCTTCGTTTGAAAAAATGCCAAGGTGTAAAGCATATAAAGATACTTTTGGATGTTCCAAAGACTTGATTATGCACCACTGAAGAACCTACCTTTCTGACACATGTATGCGAGACGGACAAGATGGCTGAGTGAAGTCAGAAAAGCAGCGTTGAAAGGTATCTTTTCGAGAGGAGGCCATCGTCCTGTAATTATATAATTTATATGCATGTATATTTTATGCACGCAACTGCAGTTACATTTGATTATTTACACGCCACCCATTGTGTTAGAATGACACACTGTTACCAGCTGCACAGTGCTTGGCGATAAAGTAAAGCGATAAAACCACGACCGGGTGCCAAAGTCTTACATCCACAAATACATTAAATATTGGTTCTGGTCACCAACAGAAAATCTGTTTCAGACTGAGGTTTCCTATCTTGGCACGGGATTGCTACAGATCCACACAATTAAGGTATGTGCAGTGCGAGACTTACCTCGTCGAGCTTAACATCCTATTATCGGCGCTTTATAACATCGTTTGAGCAGTGGCGTAGCCAGGATTTTACATTGGAGGGGACCACCGACAACAATATATATATATATATATATATATATATATATATATATATATATATATATATATATATATATATATATATATATATATAATAAATACTTCAACCCCAACTCGCTTAACATGAATACCGACATGACAACCAAATTCACTAACCATTATAGCGGGAAATTCACATAAGGCGTTAAAGTTAGAAAGCAAGAGAGAAACGGCACATTATTACAGAGGCATGAACCCAAGTCCCTTAAAAATATCCACCTATAGCCGGCCACCACATTCCTCACGTTACTTCTCTCAAATCTACAGACAAAGACCATGACAAATACCAGCATGGTCACTTACGCTGATGAAACAATAAATAAACACTCCTACCTTAGCATAGATGATGTGGCGTTGAGCGTTGAACCAGTAACTTCACTTCATGTAATGTTACTATTTATTATAATTTATAAATTCACTACAGAACGTGACCAGTAAAAAATCGACTAATTTAATTACTTTGGTTACAATGAGGATTACACCATGGGCAAACGCGTGGGAGGAGTCGAAAGGATGAAGGGAGATAGACACATCTCGCGTAAACTTAAGGGAAATGTGCTCAGTTCCGGTATACGTTTGTGCACTAGAGACGATGGCACTCACAGTTAAGCAACAGGAAGAAGAATCATGGGAATGAATTAAGAGAGTTGATAAGGGAAGAATGGTTGAAATGAGAATGGAGGTTGGAGTGAAGGAAAGTTTTAAGAAGAAATGGGATATGAACAACTGGCAGAGAGCAGATGCCTAGAAAGTGAAGCAGAAAAGGAGGTAAGGAAGACCGACATTGCGATGGGGGATTGCATTATGTATCCTAGAAAGAGTGAGATAAGAACGGAGAACAAGAGCAACGGATAGAAGCAATTAGAGACTGCTGGCAGAGAACGTAGTGAGAAGAAAGAAAATGGAAACATAAATCGTGATCAGCTCATCTCTGACGACAGTGATGCCAAGAAAAGAACAACGACAAAATGCTACTTGATCTTAGTCTTGTAACCGGACAACTGTTATTTTGAATACTTAATAGTCATTAACCATCACGCACATTGTCCGTGACATTGAGAATGATGTGATTTTCGTTGCTGTGTCACGTATTGGCTGCAGGCAAAGGCATAAATGGATAATTCCTAACAGAATACTATTTGAATGATGACATATTCCGTTGGGAAAGGGTATGAATGGAAAGGAAAGAATTACACAGACATCTTTATACCCTCTGCATTTTGTGACTCTTTAGACAGCCAGTTATTGGTGCTCCGTTCCCGATCATCCAAATTTTCCTGGATTGGGGGCAATGGCTGTGTGGTTAGGCCTATGGGTTCCCACCCTCTACGACCAGTTCGATGCCAATACCAGCGACGTCTGAGCCAACGACGTCTGAGATGGCTCAATCATATCCGCAAAATGGTGGACGGCGTTCGTAACCGACTCGACATCGCTGCTAGGGCTGCGACGCAGAACACCTTGTGCACAAATATCTATGACGTCATTACGACGGTTGTACTTTACGTTCTTTTTTAAATATGCTATTGTTAATATGGGCGTATTCTATTTGCCTCTCCGACCTCTCCGTCCTCTCCGACCTCTCCGAAAATTCCCATTCTTTTTGACGCGGAGAGGTCACGTGACCTCCCCGCGTCAAAAAGAGAGGCTCTCCGGACCGCTCCGGTTTCGCCGCTTGCGTGGCATGTCGTATTCGGAGAGACGCAGTCACGTGGTACAAATATGGCAGAATACAAAAAGGGTGAGTGCGATGTAATAAAACATTTGAAATACAATAATATAAGTATATATTTATTTTGCTAATGTGAAGGCGCAATTATCAGTACTTTATCAATGAAATATATGCATGTCTGCATGTCAGTGGAATACTCCCTAAAGTGAAATAAGGAATTTATTACTTTATCGCTCACAAAAGACAGTCGCAGTGCCAGTGACAGTCTGCCAGTGTTGTGTGAAGTTGTGAATGTGAGTGTTGGGTAATCTTTCAGTTAACTGGCCTAAGTTATTAGGGCTTTATCAAAACGGGTTTACCACCGTTTTTCGATGTGTATGTGTTCGGAATGTCACTGACACTGTGCATCACTTTCAATACAAAGAAGTCAACTATTATTTTTAAATTGTGTTTCAGATAAATTTAATGCTGTTGATTCGACGTAATTCGTAAACGATCCGATGTCTCAGGCTCAGTCAGGGCGTGAGCAGTTAGCGGGCCAGTCAGTTAGCGCACCCCAGACACATCAGGACCGCAAAAGAGATGTCTTGCGATTTGTGGATATGTCCCCAAACCTAATTTTAGCTAAATCATTAATTTGCGGTTCTGATGTGGCTGGGCCTGGGATGCAGTAAATGTTCATGCCCAGTGACGTTGATGTTAAACTTTGATGTAAAACACAATTTTATAAACAAATGATATCTTACTTATTTGTACCGGAAAGTATGTAAAATGACAACATTTGTTAAAACCGTTTTTAAAAGGCCGTAATAATTTAGGCCAGTTATCTAGAAGATTACCTAGTGTTGGTGTGGGTGTTTCCCCATTGGACTTGTCATTTAATTAACTTAGTTGATTGCTATTGTCGTATTGATGTATTTTGTCTTGTGGAGCTTGTTGTTTGATATAACATAAGGTACGCTTCTTTCTAGCCATAGGTACCATTCATAAATGTAAGAAATTCATGATTTTTACATTTATTAATTACTTGTAATAAATTATACATAAATATATGTTAAAATGAAATTATTACTTCCAAGAATGATTATGTATATTTATGACACATATGTTACGTATAGTGATTTTGTTTCTTTCGAAATGCTACATTATTTAAAATTGTATTTTGTTATTTATACATAGAAATAACATTTTCATATATTTATTTTATTCTTTTCAAATCATTATCAAATATTACAAATCTTCTTATTGTATTCAGTCATTTGTTTGTATTTTATTATCCATTTAAAAGCTATGATTTTTTTAATCTAAAATGATATTATTAAAAATCTGTAGTTGTCCATTCCATAGCTTTCATTATTCTTAAAAATTCTTTCTTATGTGTACTGTTCCACTTTCTGTATTGGCTTTGGCTATTTCAGATATTGGAGAAGCTATGAGATCATCATGCTTGATGGACAGGTAAAAACGTTGTTCTGAGTTCCCTAGACGGGCAACAGTTGATAGTTTGAGGTAATTATAAAATATATACATTCTTATTTACTATCAGGCATTTTGTAAAATGTTACGTGTACTTTTATTTACAGTGTATAATTATAACAATATAATTAAAACTACATAAACATAAATTTTGCAACAAAATGTAATTTCTGTAATATGTGGTAATGCACTTATGGCTTATATGCTTTTATTAATACATATATGTATGTGTACGAACAATAAATATTAATTTGAAATAGTTTTCATTGCATGATATCTTGTTGCATAAATTATACAACACACATTAAAAAGCAGAATTATAATGTATTTATTTTCAATATACATGCTGTAGATGCAGAAATATTGCACAATGTGCAACAGGAAATCACTGCACCATGGATCACAACTTCAGCAGTTACACAAACAGCTCCAACAAGGTAGGTACACACACACACACACACACACACACACACACACACACACACACACACACACACACACACACACACACACACACACACACACACACACACACACACACACACACACACACACACACACACACACACACACACACACACACACACACACACACACACACACACACACACACACACACACACACACACACACACACACACACACACACACACACACACACACACACACACACACACACGATTTATGCTTATGTCAGTACGTTAAAAAGTAATTTTCATACAACATATTTGTTGAAAATACGAGAAAGTAGTTAATGAGTATAAATATATAGGCACAGTTTTTGGATAATAAACTCATCTTTCTTTCTGTCAATAAGCATATGCTGATCATTTTGAACAAAAAATGCATAATTTCAACAGTATGTTATACATAAACACTGTGACATTTATTTTGCATGCATGCACAGTGTGGACCAGTGTGGCAACCAAACAGCTGATTGACCTCGTCTACGAGAACATGACGAAAAACTCATGCCACAATAGCATGTGAAAGGGGGTTGAAGACATCATGAAACTAAATGGATACACAGTCACACCCAAACAATTACGTGGTAGGTGGAAGACATATAATGGTGTCTTCTTATAAACTGGTCAAAGACAACAACCAAAAATGTGGACAAGGCACTAGAAAAATCCTTAGAAATCTGGAAGGCAGATCAACTCCAAATTTGGAGGATATATACTTCAAGACATGCACTACAAACTGCCAAGAGGGATTTTGTGCACCTTAGTTTCCATTTTATCTTCATGCTCCCATATTATATGTAAACCATTATGAAGCCTAACACTGAAAATCAGACAAATTGTGAAAACAAATATGTACTGAAAGTATTGGGATGTTTTCAGGGAACATGGCTGTTAAATGTGTCTACACCTGGGGTTAAACAGGTGCTATAATATATGTGTGTGTATATATATATATATATATATATATATATACATATGCATTTAAAATTATTATTTACAAATAGTGTCACACATAGCATACAAATTGCAAAATTCAATATATATATATATATATACTTGTACATGCTTCTTCTAATAATTTGCAAACTTCTAAGTGAAAGGCCAGGGCCATGTATCCTTGCACAACTGTGGCTTCTACATTTGTTCCATGCAACAGCAACATGCTCGTAGCCTTTGTCATGATATTGAACAGTTAGACCCTATAGGATGTGAATTGGATTTTATATTTCCCCTGACATAGCCATATATGTAAAATGTATGCACATAGTAATGATACATGTTTAGTTCTACATTTAGTGTGTAGTGGAGATGTTGGTGTTGTTGAGATGTTTTCATGTAGGAAGTCATCAATAGTTTGTCATTTATATGTTATAATGGTTAATATGTGAAGTTTTTTAAACGTGTTATGTTTTACTTTTAGTATAAATCTTGTTTTGACATTTTTCTGTGTTGTAATTTGTTCATGGTGTGCCATTGTTTAAAATAAATTCAGTATTAATACAGTGATTTGTTCCTACAATATGTACATTACCATTGTGAAGGATTGACTATGATGGTATTATTTTGTTTAAATATGTGACATGCGAGTTGTTGTTTTACCTGTTTCAGGCTTACTTAATAAGAATATGTAAAAGTAATTACTGTTTTGTTCACATTTGTATGGTATTAATGTGCAAAACTTTGTGTGGAATATATCACACAATGACTGACAACAAGTGTTTACTGTGTATAGTTACATATGTTTATTGCTTATGTTCCTTCATACTACGTATGATACATATGTTAATGTGCATCCATGTTTTACCAAAAAACATGTTATAGCATTTATATAACAATAAATTCTATAATAAAAATTATCAGCTTTCACAACTGTGTTATGCTTTACAGTGACAAATACAACACAGCGAAGAATATTTATTCATATACATATTTACATGAGTGACATACATTATTCCACGATTACAATAGTATGTATAATAATAAGAATACAATAAAAGAGAAAGTTATTTATATGCAAGCTGTAGCACAACAGAAATATATATGTGGACTGAAACACATTGCGAATCTCTACAACATAACAATAGTGAGGTAATTAAAAAGTGCACATTATTACAAAATTATTTTTATGACTTATTAAACAGTAGATAATGTTGCATAAAACAAAAGTACAACATTGCACAATATTACAAAAGAAGTTATTGTGACCAAGAAAACAGGCATGCATATATTTGCATATTCAACAGTAAAGAAGGATAAATAGTAAATGAAGTAAACACAAGATTTAGTATTTTTGAACATTAATGATATGCAAAATTGCTATATAATCAGCACTCGCGGATGGTCACTGCACCAAGTAAATGCTCCACCACCTGGAATGTACTTGGCCTCACGTGGAACACGGCAATGAAGTCAGCAGGCAAGTAATTGTGGCATTACATATGTTGCAGTCGATGATGATCATCACGTAGCCTGTTTTAGAGGAACAGAAGATGAAATAAACATGTTTATTTAAGCAAACTATAATTATATAGTATGTCAGTTACAACTTACATCAAGACAAACGGGGCAGGTTTATATAGCATAAACTATTATATGCAATGATGATAAAGTAAACTATGTATAAGGATGTCAGAAGCAGCGTAAACAATTTGTCTTTGGAGGTGGTTTATAGACAATGCGTGTTTTACTGTTTACTAGTTGTTGTGTTGTATGTGCCAAGCATATATTTACAAATAAACATGCATATTCATATAACACTGGTAAAGTATAACATTTATTTACATATATCTTTCTGAAGTAAATATATATAACATAGCATAACATAGACATCCTATGAAATAAGTATTCCATTATGCAAACAACACAACCAACTCCATAGGCATAGCGAGCCAAAAAGCCAAGCCGGCCAAGGTCACAGTTGTGCCGCGGGCCCACGGCCACGCCCACAAAAATGACAAGCCATGCGAGTAAAACAAGTGTTTATTTGTTAAAATATTCCTTCATAATTTACGAAATGCAACTTACAACATCAACGCGGCTGATGTTAACTCATCCGCGTATTGGTCGATGGCATGAGGATGATGATCACCATCACTTGACGAAAATAAATCATTACACAGTAGCGCCAAGGCTGCGTCTCCGTCCATCTTTAAACGCGCTAGTTGCTATGCTGGTTGCTATGCGTCTCGAACGTCTCCGACCTTCTCCGAATCTATTCTTTTTCACGTCTCCGCATTCTCCGCGTCCGCGGACTCCGCGGACTGCAAATAGAATACGCCCCATATATTCGGGTTTGACTCGTCTTATTCGTCGAAAGTGTTCGTTAAACAGAAGTAAATGCGTACGTACTAATCAGGTAATTGTGTATCCCCGTTTTTGTTATTATATAAATTTGATCACATGTGGAGCGGGACTCTCACCACGTGACATGCATTGTTTATGCCTAACGACCAGTTTACCTACGACATTGAAGAGCGCGGACGTGTTTCAGCGAACGTTTCAGGACTGGATTTCCACTCGGGACATCTTGTTTCGGAAGTGAGAAGACCTGCAGAACAGGAATCGGGCTCTCGAATCACCCGAAGACACAAGACATATCATTGGCCGACAGCATCGATCTTCACTCCAATGTTTCACATTGACGACATTAGTGGCGAACTTCAACGGAATGGGACGGGATTTTCGGACGCGTTCAAGTTGACGAAGCTTGTGTGGACTCTGACATTATGATTAGTAATCCTTATTGGACGTTAGTAATTAATTAAATAATTAAGGTTAAAAAAATTGATGTAAATTGTATATAATAAAAATGGATAATTTAAAATGTATGCCATTGTTTGTATTAGTCTACGTATGGAATAGTTACGCGATCATTAAAGATGCGGCCATGCGGGTCTATGAAACGAGCAAACTAGACTTCGCTGTTATTGTCATATTGGGGCCGCCATCTTAGCATAGCCTCTGTTTCGATGTTTTGTCATATCCCGAAATGCTCCACACCGGCCATGTTTCCGCTGGGTGAATCGATGGAACTGTGCGCAACATTTGTACCACAGTCCTCAAAGAATATACCGCGCGCCAAGAGCAGAGTAGGAAGGGTATGATTACCAGTGAGTTGCGGAACAGCAATAGGCACCATGGATTAGTGAGCAGGAATGCAAGATAAGCTGCCAGCCCCTGCAATTTCGGCGGGGCAGACGTATGGTTCTGTCCATGTCAATAACACGCACACACGCACGCACGCACGCACGCACGCACGCACGCACGCACGCACGCACGCACGCACGCACACACACACACACACACACACATACACACACACAGAAGCGTCTCAAACCCCATAGCGGTGCTTAGGCCATTGGCGCAGGAACAGGGGGTAGCTGACCCCCTCCCTGCTGGTAACTCAGGAGTTCCGAAATAGAAAATGTAATAGCTGATTAGCCGTTCTGGGTTTGAGAAGTAAAAGAACAACTGGGGACGACATGCACCCTGGCAGTGATCCCCTTCAGTGCCACCATATGTAGAAAAGTCGGCTTTGCGTAACTGTTCTCCAAAAGGCAGAATAATCCAATCAGATCATATCAAATCATAACATTGTAACCACAATGTGTACACAATAGTTAGTTAATAGAACCCTGCCGAGTGCGCGGAACAACCAGAAACTGAAGCTGAATTTCTGGGGCAGTGGCGGCAAACACAAGTTCACCAACACCCCACCCCCACCACGGCTTTCGATGTCAAAAATCACCGTGGGGTGCTGAAGCGCCGGGGGGTTTACCCCCAAATAAATTTCGCTCCCGCGTATGATTGATATTAGTGTAGAAGAATATACTTAAGAGAAGCAGTTTAGAGACTTTACCCTTCGAGTCTCAACAGTTCCGTTCTATTGCCCTGGCCTTTGAAAAACGGGGAGGCTGTTGGTGGTGTAAACATATCGGCGAGATTTGCTTCCTTTCCGGGAGTCTGGCGGATTCGTGAAATGTGACGTAGAGCAATGTTGTCTGCAGTGTGCAGGTCTGTATTAACATAACACCAGCCTACAGCCGCCCACGCATTCTTCATGTTTGCGAAAGGGTAGGACTGAGAAGGAAAATTGTACACAGGCATCCTGAAGCACACTGCACTTTGTGATTATATGAATCAGGCAGCCAGTTATTGGTCCTCCGTTCCCGACCAATATATTTGTTTCGGGATTGGGGGTCCATGGCCCCCTGGCTCCCCTCTGGCTACGCCACTGCGTTTGAGTATGTACGCGCGCGTAAACATAAATTAAAATGACACTATATATCGATAAATAAACATTAGTGACACAACCGCCAATCTTGTTTATCATGTTATCACAACGACAATAAAGTAACGATCTTCATCGACATGTTTTATTATGTTTAACAGTTCGTCCTTGCCGTGCAATCTGTGGTCGTCGACATCACCCGTGTCTACGATTAATCGCAGCACTTGCACGACCCGTGGACAGATTCCGTACAATAGCACATGGCGCAGTTCACGCAGAGTATCTGGCACGGGTCATGTGGACACTTGGCTTCGCACCACACCGGCGCTGTAACAACGAGATACACAACTCATCAAGACGTGCATAACATAAGTCATACTAAAATAGATGTATGGTCACAACATGGTATTTCAGTCTCCACAAAGTGCAAGGTGTACAAGGCAGTTGTGCTTCCAACACTACTGCACTCAGCAGAGACATACACTCTCTCTCGGCGCCGTCTTAGAACACTTTCCAAAGTGCATCTCCGACATCTACGACAAATCCTGCGGATCTCATGGAAAGATCACATTCCAAATGTTGAAGTCTTGAGACGGGCTAATATGTCCAACATAGAAGCCCCTCTAACGGCTTCCCAACTCCGTTGGACTGGACATATCATCCGTATGAATCACAGCAGACTACCAAAGGCTGTATTCTATGGAGAATTAGCCACCAAAGGGAAACGTCTTCGTGGTGGACTGTGATACAAAGATGTAGTGAAACGACACCTAAAGGCTACACACATCACCGTAGACCACTGGGAGACTCTTGCAAAAGATCGACAACAGTGGAAGCAGGTAATTCACAAAGGAAAAAGCCATATTGAAGAAAAAATATCACAAAAATACCAACATGACCACAATCTCCGCCATGGGTTTCCTGATGCTTTGCCCCTATCATCTTCTATGTCAACTGCGGGAGAGGCTTTAAATCTCAAATTGGACTATTCTCTCACCAACGAGCAAAGCATGCAACGGACGAAACCCTATGTTATCATCGGACACGATGGACAGCAAAGAAAAGAAGACTAAAATAGAGTATTTACACATTGCATATTCGAACGTCAAAGAGTCTGATTCGTCATAAACTAAACAATTAATTAAACAATTGGCGAGAGAGCTCCGTGATCAAGGTCTCACCTTTTCCGCCGCGTTTGACGACGTGGGCCGCGGTCTCCTTCTCGGCGGACGCCTGAGGCAGGACGAGAGCGAAGATGCACACAGCAGCGAAGAGGACGAGAACCTTCATTCTGACGAGTTCTCCTGCGATCTGTAGTAGTATTTCCGTGATATAAATAACGTATTTTAGTTTCAATACACAAAGAGTATTCTGCTAGTGCCTACTGGTTGTAGAGCGTAGATCGAAATGGCTCAGGGGGCTCTCGACTAAGAGAACCCGGGTTCAACTCCTGTGCTGCGGTGTTAAAACCTTGGGCAAGGTTTTTCACTCTACATTGCTCCAGTTCACTCAGCTGAGTACCTGGCTGGTGGATATATGTACGAGCAGCATTCGCGCATTAATTGTAGCATGTGGCTGGATGCTTCCCAGATAAGTTGAGAAAGTATTTGATTGAACAGGTGTGCCAGGTAAGTGAAGTGTAAAAGTGCTTTGAGCAGTCCTTAGGACTGGATACTGCGCTAATTAAAAATGTACCTTTTTTAATTTATTGATTGTTGTGTAACTCCCATACAGTGCGGGCACTGACGATTTGTGAATGTTTTATAGAAAAAAAAATCATCAATCCATTAAACAATGTATAACTATCACATCGCGTATTTCTTATTCTTATATAAGTTAGCACGTTTTTAAAGGGAAAACAAAGGCAACGGTTTGGTGATATGGGCCTAATAGAGCTAAGAAAAACTAACAATTTCCAACCTCAATCACATTTTTAACGTCAGCGGTTTAGCAGAAAAAATCATAGAACATATATCTATAGAAAGTCTATGGAAAACGCCATTTTAGAAAAACAGTGACGTATGAGACTCGCCGCCACTGATAGGCCAGTGGTTGTCGTACTACTTCTTGGCAACTCCGTCGGGTGGCGCTGTGACTTTGCGCTCACAAAGGAGCGTAAATAATAACATGGATTTTCTGTTTCTTCGTCTGATGGAAATAGCACGGATTCAGACGTGGCTGGATATAGATTTCAGCCACAAAGACAAAGGCCTGTGTTGTCAGACATACCAGATGTGCGTGGTGGTGAAGACCCAAGGGAAATTGAAATGACGAGAAGAGAAACAACCAGTCCAGAGGCAGACACGGCATCGACTGGTGTCAACAATGACATGTACTGTCCGACCTAACCATGAAAACGAACGCCAGCAGCCGCCAAACTTCTCATCACTTGTCTTACATACATATACATACACTATGTTATAAAATAAAATCACTTGCATTCCTCTAACGAAGAAAATTCACAAAAGTAACTCGATCGCAGATCCCGACGGCAACTCAGGCTCTTCGGTTACCGTAACATCGCTATAGAAGTTAGATTTACACAAAATAACGTTAGGCGGCGCGGTGGTGCGCGCGAATATTTATAAACTTTATTTACTGCATTCGCACGCGCGAAATAGTTTAATTAATCAAGTAATAATTAATTATTATCATTACAAAGATCTTCAGAAAATGTAAAGTTTTCTTATAATATAATTAGAATTTTTTTTCTTATAGCGCCAAATCCATAATTGTTTATGGCGCTTCACAATATGATGTTATTAAAATATATGCAATAAGAAGAATGCTACCCACAGGTAATATTAAAACAATTAAAAAATGCATGTGTTTGCATAAAATTACGTGTTGTTCGATGATGTCACATAGTTAATTTTCAGAATATTTCTATAAACATCCCGCGTGTACTGCAAGAATGCAAGCTTATATTATATAAACGATGTTTTTAACAATGATAACGAAACAATAACATATTATTATTTTTGAATGCTCCAAAACCTTCTTTTTCTACCACCATATATTTCCCATATTATATTCATATTCTGCTTAAATTTCAGTGATTTATTGTCCCGATAATTAATACAGTGTTTTGTCCAAAAATAATTATTATTACATATCTGGTGGTGGAAATATAATTAATGAGAAGAAAAATGTATAGCTTCAATAATATTTTCTTATGCATACTGTGTGTATGTGCTGAATTAAAATTATTGTTACGTCGTAATTATTTTACCATCTTAATTAGTTATTACCTTTACATTAATTTACCACTATTGTTATACCTCACTGTAATACACTCAATGGTAAGCCCGTAATACACTGATGAATGAGCCGAGAGGGGCACAATAGGCCGAGAGGTGCACAATAGCCTGAGAGGGGCACAATATCCCAATTGTTCACCGCAGCGGCGGCGCTGCGGTCGTTACATCGGCCCACTCGCTGGGCGGCGCTGCGTATCAGAACTGTCAAGTGGGTCAACATGGCGGACGTTGAAAGCGACGATCCCACAAGAAAACGGCGATTTGCCGACATCGGCGATGAAGATATAGATCTTCTATTGAAGAAGAAAGATAGCTTGTGGTAATGATGTGGTAAATTTAAATTGTACAATTTTATTGTAAATTTAATGTTGCAGTTCCCATGTATTCTGGTTATATTTATGTGATAAGAGGCTCTTTGAAAAGTTGCACTAGATAAGTCCTTTTAACATTAGAATTCCATGTTCTGAGTGGAAACTGTTGAAGTTTACAAATATTAAACTGGTGGTACTGGTACCATAATTTACGTGTTGCTGTTACTTAATGACAGTTTGGTATAACAAAACAATTATTGTTGTTATGGAATTTGTATGGGTTCTTTTTAATACTGATAGGTCTCTTAGTTAATTACATAGACACACATATTTTCATTATTTATTTTGAAATATTATCTGTGGGTAGTATTCTTCTTATTGTATTTTTAATAGCAGTATGTTGTGAAGCGCCACAACCAGTTATGGATGTAACGCTATATAAATAAAATACTATATTATAATAAAACTTATAATTTCCTGCAAATCATAGTGATGATAATAATTAATTATTACTATATTATTTACAATTAATTAAACTATTTTGCGCGTGCGAATGCAGTAAGTAAAATTTATCAATATTCGCGCGCACAAACGTGCCATCTAATGGCATTTTGTGTAAGGCTAACTAACTAAGGCTAATTTTTGCGATTTTACGGTACCGGCCAGCCGTCATCGAAATTGCCGTCGACATCAGCGCGTTTGTTTTATGGATTTTCTTCGTTAGAGGAATGCAAGTGATTTTATTTTATAACGTAGTGTATGTATATGTATGTAACATACGCTAGGATAAGTTTGGCGGCTGTTCGTGGTCGTTTTGATGGTTAGGTCAATCAAATTGGGTCGTCTTGGATCGGCGCTGTGTCTGTGACTGTCCCAACGAATCCACCGAAACATAGCCTCGGTTACCCAGACTCCGTGAGGTGGCAGCACTTTTAAGCCCCCTTAACTCCGCCTGGGACAGTATATGGGCTTAAGTTTCTACATCCGGGCAGCCTTACCCCAGATTAGGGTAGAGGCGCTGATTGGCTCTCAGGCCAACTATGAAATAAAAATTAAAATAACGATATACTTTTACAAGATAATAATATCATATGAAAAGTATTCACCATTGAACTTATATTAACACAAAAGTAAGTAAAAATTCAAATTTACCGTTGTTTATAAAATAAGAATTACGGCAGGATTAACCAGTATCCGTGAGGTGGCAGCATTGTCTAGCTCGACACGGATAGCATACAAATTAAATAAGGAAACCTTTTGATCAAATAATGCTGTATTATAAAAAAAAACTATTAAAAATTAAACTTATATTAACACAAAATAAATAGAAATACAAATTTGCAGTTGTTTATAAAAATATTTATTACGGCAGTGTCCGTGAGGTGGCAGCATTTTATAGATCACGGCTGCTACCCAAACAAAAGCCGTTAAT
>OZ024864.1:5719422-5731922 GCA_964017155.1 Oasisia sp. SBJ-2009 | reverse complement strand
TGGTATAGGCAACAACTATATAATTGCGATTGAGATCAAATGAATCAAATCGTACGTTTGACGACGTGGGCCGCGGTCTCCTCCGTCTCGGCGGACGCCTGAGGCAGGACGAGAGCGAAGATGCACACAGCAGCGAAGAGGACGAGGACATTCATTCTGACGAGTTCTCCTGCGATCTGTACATATTAATTCGTGATATAAATAGCCTATTTTACTTTCAGTATACAAAGTGTATTCTGCAAGTGCTGTAGGAAATTCGGTGCACCAGCCGCGCGCTTTCTATTCTTTTTAGAAATATTAATTTGTTGATATTAAATAAGTGGCTGAAAAAATCTGAACCTGAACATATGGCTCCGGAGTCAGTGTCTAGATCACTTTGATAATAATCGTCGGGATCACCTGTAATATGTAAAGTAAAGAGAAGCACAGCATTTAGTCCTTAGGACTGCTACAGGCGCTTTATCTCCTTGACAAATGTGTTCAGTCGAAGACCATCTCGAGAAAAGAAGATGTCGCACACGTGTTCGACTATTGTCGACACGGAGCTGTCATAGGTTGAAACTGCATCAACAAAATGTTTCTGAAATAAATGTTGATTAGTTCTAACTTCGAAGCATGTGCTGCCGTGTTAAACCTTGGGAAAAATCGTCCACTCTATGTTGTTCGAATTCACTCAACTGTACACCCGAGTACCATGTTGTGGATATTTGTGCACGAACAATCGCCACGTAATTGCAACGTCACTAAAATTTATAGTAGTCGAGATTGTCTTCGATTGAACAAAATGCCAGGGTGTAAAGAATAAAATGCTTTTGGGTGTTCCAAAGACTTCATTATGCACCACTGAAGAACCTACCTTTCTGACACATGTATGCAAGACGGACAAGACAGCGGAGTGGAGTCAGAAAAGCAGCGTTGCAAGTTGTCTATTCTAGAGGAGGTCATCGTCCTGTAATTATAAAAAATAATTTATATGCAGGTATATTTTATGCACGCTACTGCAGTTACATTTGATTATTTACACGCCACCCATTGTGTTAGAATGACACACTGTTACCAGCTGCACAGTGCTTGGCGATAAAGTAAAGCGATAAAACCACGACCGGGTGCCAAAGTCTTACATCCACAAATACATTAAATATAGGTTCTGGTCACCAACAGAAAAACTATGTTATAAAACGGGCAGTGCGTTCAATACGTAGTTAGGTTTATTCCAGTGAAATGCCGTAGGTTTTGAGCTCGTTTTGAGTTTGTGCTAAACAAATTGTTTGGTGTATCTCGACGATGTTATCGTCTATGGAAAGACCTTCGACGAGACACGGCACTACGGTGTGGGACAGACTTCGAGGTGCCGGCTTGACGATATGAAAGTAAACGGGTAGGAAATGTGCTCAGTTCCGGTATACGTTAGTGCACTAGAGACGATGGCACTCACAGTTAAACAACAGGAAGAAGAATCATGGGAATTCATTAAGAGAGTTGATAAGGGAAGAATGGTTGAAATGAGAATGGAGGTTGCAGTGAAGGAAAGTTTTAAGAAGAAATGGGAGATGAAAAACTGGCAGAAAGCAGATGCCTAGAAAGTGGAGGAGAAAAGGAGGCGAGAAGACGGAAATTGCGATGGGGGATTGCATTAAATGACATAGAAAGAGTTATATTAGAGAAGAATGGAGAAAAAGAGAAACAGATAGAAGGAATTTGTGACTGCTGATAGAGAACGCAGTGAGAGGAAGAAAAAAGGCCACGGAAACGGAAATTATGATCAACTCACCTGTGACGACAGAGATGTCAAGAAAAGAATTTCTTTGGGAAAGGGTATGAGTGGAAAAGAAAATATTACCCAGACATCTTTATACCCTCTGCATTCTATGATTCTAGAGACAGCCAGTTATTGGTCCTCCGTTCCCTATCATCCGAATTTTCCAGAATCGTGGGCCATGGCCCCCCTGGTCCCCTCTGGCCACCCCACTGCTGTGTAGTTAGGCCTACGGGTTCTCACCTTACACGACCAGTTTCGTGCTGTCGCGATACGACCAACAATCTGACCCAGCGACGTCTGAGATGGCTCAGCCGTGGCCGCCGAATGGTGGACGGTCATATGACGAAAGACCCTTTACATGGGGGCAAGTACTGTTGTCTCCATTACCCAAACGTGACGGGCATTGACAAGAGCACGACAGTATCTAGTCATACCGTCACGGAGGGTTGCTTTTAATAGCCGCCGCGGCCCTCTTAACAGCAGTGTCCATCGCAGTTGAAGCAGACGTGAGTTTTTACTACACAGAATCTGCGCAGACGACTGAGAACATGGTGTTGCAGTTGGAGACTTTTCTTAATCGTTGTTGGCCAGTTGTTTTCGTTCGTTATCTTCTCAAGTCCGTCATAAGTCGCACGAGACAACTTTGAAAAACATAATAATACTAATAATAATAATAATAATAATAATAATAATAATAATAATAATAATAATAATAATAATAATAATAATAATAATAATAATAATAATAATAATAATAATAATAATAATAATAATAATAATAATAATAATAATAATAATAATAATAATAATAATAATAATAATAATAATAATAATAATAATAATAATAATAATAATAATAATAATAATAATAATAATAATAATAATAATAATAATAATAATAATAATAATAATAATAATAACAACAACAACAACAACAACGATAATACTGATAATAATAGAAGTAGCAATAATAATCAACTTTATTTAAACACCATAAAATCCGGAGCTAATGCCGAATGTCCGCAGCATAAGAATCAGGTTCCTGAATCACCTGAAGGCACAAGACCGACCATTCAAAGATTACAACAGCGTAAGAAATATCTGTAACTCCGAGTAGGAACAACGGCATAAGTCGGTGTGCTGGAAGACAGAAGGATGCTAAGTTGTAATGGGTTGTGTATTTTTCGTGAACGGGCGTGCGTAACTAACACGACATCGCTGCAAGGGTTGCGACGTAGAACACATTGTGCACAAATACCTATGACGTCATTACGACGGTAGCACATAACGTTCTTGTTTAAACATGCTATCGTTAATATCTCTTCGGGTTTGACTTGTCTTATTCGTCGAAAGTGTTTGTTAAACAGAAGTAAATACGTGTGTACTAATCACGTAATTATGTATCCCCGTTGTTTTTAATATATAAATTTGACCACATGTGGTGCGGGACTCTCACCACGTGACATTCATTGTTTCCGCCTAACGACCAGTTTCCCTACGACATTGAAGAGCGCGGACTTGTTTCTCGAACGTTTCATGACTGGACTTTCACTAGGAACGTCTTGTTTCGGAAGCGCGAAGACCTGCAGAACAGGAATCGGGCTCTCGAATCACCCGAATACACTAGATATATCATTGGACGACAGCATCGGTCTTCAACTCCAATGTTTCACATCGACGACATTAGCGGCCTACAGCCGCCCACGTAGTCCTCATTTTTGCGAAAGGGTAGGACTGAGAAGGAAAATCTTACACAGGCATCCTGAAACCCACTGTACTTTGTGACTATACGAACCAGGCAGCCAGTTATTGGTCCTCCGTTCCCAACGGACCCAACCAACATATTTTTTTCTCCGGGATTGAGGGTGCCATAGCCCCCCTGGCTACGCCACTTCGTTTGAGTACACGCGCGTAAACATAAATCAAAATGACACTATATATCGATAAATAAACATTAGTTACACAACCGCCAATCTTGTCTATCATGTTATCACAACGACAATACAGCAACGATCTTCATCGACATATTTTATTATGCTTAACAGCTCTTCCTGGCCGTGCGATCTGTGGTCGTCGACATCACTCGTGTCTACGATTAATCGCAGCACTTGCACGACCCGTGGAAAGATTCTGTACAATAGCACATGGCGCAGTGCATGCAGATTTTGCGGCACGAGTCATGTGGACACTTGGCATCGCACATCACCGGCGCTGTAACAACGAGATACATAACTCTTCAGGACTTGCATAACTTAAGTCATACTTATATCGAATATTTACACATTGGATATTCGAACTTCAAAGAGTCTGATTCGCAATAAACTAAACAATTCACGAGAGAGCTCCGTGATCAAGGTCTCACCTTTTCCGCCGCGTCTGACGACGCGGGCCGCGGTCTCCTGAGGCAGGACGAGAGCGAAGATGCACACAGCAGCGAAGAGGACGAGGACCTTCATTCTGACGAGTTCTCCTGCGATCTGTGCATATTAATTCGTGATATAAATAGCCTATTTTACTTTCAATACACACAGAGTATTCTGCAAGTGCTGTAGGAAATCCGGGAAACCGGCCGTGCGCTTTCTTTTCTTTTTAGAAATATTAATTTGTTTATATTAAATAAGTGGATAAAAAATTCTGAACCTGAACATATCGCTCAGGAATGTTAGATCACTTTGATAATAATCTTCGGGATCGCCTGTAATATGTAATGTAAAGAGAAGCTCAGCATTTAGTCCTTAGGACTACTTGAGGCGCTTTATCTCCTTGACAGATTTGCTCAGTCGAAGATCATCTCGAGAAAAGAAGATGTCGCACACGTGTTCGACTATTGTCGGCACGGAGCTGGCGTAGGTTGAAACTGCTTCAACAAAATGTTTCTGAAATAAATGTTGATTATTTCTAACTTCGAAGCATGTGCTGCCGTGCTAAACTTTGGGGACATTCGTCCAATATATGTTGTTCTAATTCATTCAACTATATAATTGAATACCTTGTTGTGGTTATTTGTGCACGAACAATCGCCACGGAATTGTAACATCACAAACATGTACAGGAGAATTCGAGATGGTCTTCGTTTGAAAAAATGCCAAGGTGTAAAGCATATAAAGATACTTTTGGATGTTCCAAAGACTTGATTATGCACCACTGAAGAACCTACCTTTCTGACACATGTATGCGAGGCGGACAAGATGGCTGAGTGAAGTCAGAAAAGCAGCGTTGAAAGGTATCTTTTCGGCCATAATTATATAATTTATGCACGCAACTGCAGTTACATTTGATTATTTACACGCCACCCATTGTGTTAGAATGACGCACTGTTTGCAGCTGCACAGTGCTTGGCGATAAAGTAAAGCGATAAAACCACGACCGGGAGCCAAAGTCTTACATTCATAAATACATTAAATATAGGTTCTGGTCACCAACAGAAAATCTGTTTCAGACTGAGGTTTCCTATCTTGGCACGGGATTGCTACAGATCCACACAATTAAGGTATGTGCAGTGCGAGACTTACCTCGTCGAGCTTAACATCCTATTATCGGCGCTTTATAACATCGTTTGAGCAGTGGCGTAGCCAGGATTTTACATTGGAGGGGACCACCGACAACAATATATATATATATATATATATATATATATATATATATATATATATATATATATATATATATATATATATATATATATATATATATATATAAATACTTCAACCCCAACTCGCTTAACATGAATACCGACATGACAACCAAATTCACTAACCATTATAGCGGGAAATTCAAATAAGGCGTTAAAGTTAGAAAGCAAGAGAGAAACGGCACATTATTACAGAGGCCTGAACCCAAGTCCCTTTAAAATATCCACCTATAGCCGGCCACCACATTCCTCACGTTACTTCTCTCAAATCTACAGACAAAGACCATGATAAATACCAGCATGGTCACTTACGCTGATGAAACAATAAATAAACACTCCTACCTTAGCATAGATGATGTGGCGTTGAGCGTTGAACCAGTAACTTCAGTTCATGTAATGTTACTATTTATTATAATTTATAAATTCACACACAGACACACCGTCTTCTATTAGAGAAGAATGGAGAAAAAGAGAAACAGATAGAAGGAATTTGTGACTGCTGATAGAGAACGCAGTGAGAGGAAGAAAAAAGGCCACGGAAACGGAAATTATGATCAACTCACCTGTGACGACAGAGATGTCAAGAAAAGAATTTCTTTGGGAAAGGGTATGAGTGGAAAAGAAAATATTACCCAGACATCTTTATACCCTCTGCATTCTATGATTCTAGAGACAGCCAGTTATTGGTCCTCCGTTCCCTATCATCCGAATTTTCCAGAATCGTGGGCCATGGCCCCCCTGGTCCCCTCTGGCCACCCCACTGCTGTGTAGTTAGGCCTACGGGTTCTCACCTTACACGACCAGTTTCGTGCTGTCGCGATACGACCAACAATCTGACCCAGCGACGTCTGAGATGGCTCAGCCGTGGCCGCCGAATGGTGGACGGTCATATGACGAAAGACCCTTTACATGGGGGCAAGTACTGTTGTCTCCATTACCCAAACGTGACGGGCATTGACAAGAGCACGACAGTATCTAGTCATACCGTCACGGAGGGTTGCTTTTAATAGCCGCCGCGGCCCTCTTAACAGCAGTGTCCATCGCAGTTGAAGCAGACGTGAGTTTTGACTACACAGAATCTGCGCAGACGACTGAGAACATGGTGTTGCAGTTGGAGACTTTTCTTAATCGTTGTTGGCCAGTTGTTTTCGTTCGTTATCTTCTCCAGTCCGTCATTAGTCGCACGAGACAACTTTGAAAAACATAATAATACTAATAATAATAATAATAATAATACTAATACTAATACTAATAATAATAATAATAATAATAATAATAATAATAATAATAATAATAATAATAATAATAATAATAATAATAATAATAATAATAATAATAATAATAATAATAATAATAATAATAATAATAATAATAATAATAATAATAATAATAATAATAATAATAATAATAATAATAATAATAATAATAATAATAATAATAATAATAATAATAATAATAATAATAATAATAATAATAATAATAATAATAATAATAATAATAACAACAACAACAACAACGATAATACTGATAATAATAGAAGTAGCAATAATAATCAACTTTATTTAAACACCATAAAATCCGGAGCTAATGCCGAATGTCCGCAGCATAAGAATCAGGTTCCTGAATCACCTGAAGGCACAAGACCGACCATTCAAAGATTACAACAGCGTAAGAAATATCTGTAACTCCGAGTAGGAACAACGGCATAAGTCGGTGTGCTGGAAGACAGAAGGATGCTAAGTTGTAATGGGTTGTGTATTTTTCGTGAACGGGCGTGCGTAACTAACACGACATCGCTGCAAGGGTTGCGACGTAGAACACATTGTGCACAAATACCTATGACGTCATTACGACGGTAGCACATAACGTTCTTGTTTAAACATGCTATCGTTAATATCTCTTCGGGTTTGACTTGTCTTATTCGTCGAAAGTGTTTGTTAAACAGAAGTAAATACGTGTGTACTAATCACGTAATTATGTATCCCCGTTGTTTTTAATATATAAATTTGACCACATGTGGTGCGGGACTCTCACCACGTGACATTCATTGTTTCCGCCTAACGACCAGTTTCCCTACGACATTGAAGAGCGCGGACTTGTTTCTCGAACGTTTCATGACTGGACTTTCACTAGGAACGTCTTGTTTCGGAAGCGCGAAGACCTGCAGAACAGGAATCGGGCTCTCGAATCACCCGAATACACTAGATATATCATTGGACGACAGCATCGGTCTTCAACTCCAATGTTTCACATCGACGACATTAGCGGCCTACAGCCGCCCACGTAGTCCTCATTTTTGCGAAAGGGTAGGACTGAGAAGGAAAATCTTACACAGGCATCCTGAAACCCACTGTACTTTGTGACTATACGAACCAGGCAGCCAGTTATTGGTCCTCCGTTCCCAACGGACCCAACCAACATATTTTTTTCTCCGGGATTGAGGGTGCCATAGCCCCCCTGGCTACGCCACTTCGTTTGAGTACACGCGCGTAAACATAAATCAAAATGACACTATATATCGATAAATAAACATTAGTTACACAACCGCCAATCTTGTCTATCATGTTATCACAACGACAATACAGCAACGATCTTCATCGACATATTTTATTATGCTTAACAGCTCTTCCTGGCCGTGCGATCTGTGGTCGTCGACATCACTCGTGTCTACGATTAATCGCAGCACTTGCACGACCCGTGGAAAGATTCTGTACAATAGCACATGGCGCAGTGCATGCAGATTTTGCGGCACGAGTCATGTGGACACTTGGCATCGCACATCACCGGCGCTGTAACAACGAGATACATAACTCTTCAGGACTTGCATAACTTAAGTCATACTTATATCGAATATTTACACATTGGATATTCGAACTTCAAAGAGTCTGATTCGCAATAAACTAAACAATTCACGAGAGAGCTCCGTGATCAAGGTCTCACCTTTTCCGCCGCGTCTGACGACGCGGGCCGCGGTCTCCTGAGGCAGGACGAGAGCGAAGATGCACACAGCAGCGAAGAGGACGAGGACCTTCATTCTGACGAGTTCTCCTGCGATCTGTGCATATTAATTCGTGATATAAATAGCCTATTTTACTTTCAATACACACAGAGTATTCTGCAAGTGCTGTAGGAAATCCGGGAAACCGGCCGTGCGCTTTCTTTTCTTTTTAGAAATATTAATTTGTTTATATTAAATAAGTGGATAAAAAATTCTGAACCTGAACATATCGCTCAGGAATTTTAGATCACTTTGATAATAATCTTCGGGATCGCCTGTAATATGTAATGTAAAGAGAAGCTCAGCATTTAGTCCTTAGGACTACTTGAGGCGCTTTATCTCCTTGACAGATTTGCTCAGTCGAAGATCATCTCGAGAAAAGAAGATGTCGCACACGTGTTCGACTATTGTCGGCACGGAGCTGGCGTAGGTTGAAACTGCTTCAACAAAATGTTTCTGAAATAAATGTTGATTATTTCTAACTTCGAAGCATGTGCTGCCGTGCTAAACTTTGGGGACATTCGTCCAATATATGTTGTTCTAATTCATTCAACTATATAATTGAATACCTTGTTGTGGTTATTTGTGCACGAACAATCGCCACGGAATTGTAACATCACAAACATGTACAGGAGAATTCGAGATGGTCTTCGTTTGAAAAAATGCCAAGGTGTAAAGCATATAAAGATACTTTTGGATGTTCCAAAGACTTGATTATGCACCACTGAAGAACCTACCTTTCTGACACATGTATGCGAGACGGACAAGATGGCCGAGTGAAGTCAGAAAAGCAGCGTTGAAAGGTATCTTTTCGAGAGGATGCCATCGTCCTGTAATTATATAATTTATATGCATGTATATTTTATGCACGCAACTGCAGTTACATTTGATTATTTACACGCCACCCATTGTGTTAAAATGACACACTGTTACCAGCTGCACAGTGCTTGGCGATAAAGTAAAGCGATAAAACCACGACCGGGAGCCAAAGTCTTACATTCACAAATACATTAAATATAGGTTCTGGTCACCAACAGAAAATCTGTTTCAGATTGAGGTTTCCTATCTTGGCACGGGATTGCTACAGATCCACACAATTAAGGTATGTGCAGTGCGAGACTTACCTCGTCGAGCTTAACATCCTATTATCGGCGCTTTATAACATCGTTTGAGCAGTGGCGTAGCCAGGATTTTACATTGGAGGGGACAACCGACAACAATATATATATATATATATATATATATATATATATATATATATATATATATATATATATATATATATATATATATATATATATATAATAAATACTTCAACCCCAACTCGCTTAACATGAATACCGACATGACAACCAAATTCACTAACCATTATAGCGGGAAATTCACATAAGGCGTTAAAGTTAGAAAGCAAGAGAGAAACGGCACATTATTACAGAGGCCTGAACCCAAGTCCCTTTAAAATATCCACCTATAGCCGGCCACCACATTCCTCACGTTACTTCTCTCAAATCTACAGACAAAGACCATGATAAATACGAGCATGGTCACTTACGCTGATGAAACAATAAATAAACACTCCTACCTTAGCATAGATGATGTGGCGTTGAGCGTTGAACCAGTAACTTCACTTCATGTAATGTTACTATTTATTATAATTTATAAATTCACTACAGAAGATGTCCAGTGAAAAATCGACTAATTTAATTACTTTGGTTACAATGAGGATTACAACATGGACAAACGCGTGGGAGGAGTCGAAAGGATGAAGGGAGATAGACACATAGGACGTAAACTAAAAGGAAATGTGCTCAGTTCCGGTATACGTTAGTGCACTAGAGACGATGACACTAACAGTTAAACAACAGGAAGAAGAATCATGGGAATTCATTAAGAGAGTTGATAAGGGAAGAATGGTTGAAATGAGAATGGAGGTTGGAGTGAAGGAAAGTTTTAAGAAGAAATGGGAGATGAAAAACTGGCAGAAAGCAGATGCCCAAAAAGTGAAGCAGAAAAGGAGGCGAGGAAGACCGAAATTGCGATGGAGGATTGCATTAAATGACCTAGAAAGAGTTATATTAGAGAAGAATGGAGAAAAAGAGGAACAGATAGAAGGAATTTGTGACTGCTGATAGAGAACGCAGTGAGAGGAAGAAAAAAGGCCACGGAAACGGAAATTATGATCAACTCACCTGTGACGACAGAGATGTCAAGAAAAGAATTTCTTTGGGAAAGGGTATGAGTGGAAAGGAAAATATTACCCAGACATCTTTATACCCTCTGCATTCTATGATTCCAGAGACAGCCAGTTATTGGTCCTCCGTTCCCTATCATCCGAAGTTTCCAGAATTGTGGGCCATGGCCCCCCTGGTCCACTCTGGCTACCCCACTGCTGTGTCGTTAGGCCTATGGGTTCTCACCTTACACGACCAGTTTCGTGCTGTCGCGATACGACCAACAATCTGACCCACCGACATCTGAGATGGCTCAGCCGTGGCCGCAGAATGGTGAACGGTCATATGACGAAAGACCCTTTACATGGGGGCAAGTACTGTTGTCTCCATTATCCAAACGTGACGGGCATTGACAAGAGCACGACAGTATCTAGTCATACCGTCACGGAGGGTTGCTTTTAATACCCGTCGCGGCCCTCTTAACAGCAGTGTCCATCGCAGTTGAAGCAGGCGTGAGTTTTGACTACACAGAATCTGCGCAGACGACTGAGAACATGGTGTTGCAGTTGTAGACTTGTCTTAATCGTTCTTAGTCAGTTGTTTTCGTTAGTTATCTTCTCAAGTCCGTCGTAAGTCGCACGAGACAACTTTGAAAAACATAATAATAATAATAACTAATAAGAATAATAATAATAACAACAACAACAACGATAATACTGATAATAATAGAAGTAGCAGTAATAATCAACTTTGTTTAAACACCATAAAATCCGGAGCTAATGCCGAATGTCGGCAGCATAAGAATCAGGTTCCTGAATCACCTGAAGGCACAAGACCGACCCTTCAAAGGTTACAACAGCGTAAGAAATCTCTGTAACACCGAGTAGGAATAACAACATAGGTCGGTATACTGAAAGACAGAAGGATGCTAAGTTGTAATGGGTTGTGTATTTTTCATGAACGGGCGTGCGTAACTAACACGACATCGCTGCAAGGGCTGCGACGTAGAACACATTGTGCACAAATACCTATGACGTCATTACGACGGTAGCACATAACGTTCTTTTTTAAACATGCTATCGTTAATATCTCTTCGGGTTTGACTTGTTTTATTCGTCGAAAGTGTTCGGTAAACAGAAGTAAATGCAAAGGTACTAATCACGTAATTGTGTATCCCCGTTGTTGTTATTATATAAATTTGACCTCATGAAGTGAGGGACTCTCACCACGTGACATTCATTGTTTCCGCCTATCGACCAGTTTACTTACGACATTTAAGAGGGCGGACGTGTTTCATCGAACGTTTCAGGACTGGACTTCCACTCGGGACGTCTTGTTTCGGAAGCGCGAAGCCCTGCAGATCAGGAATCGGGCTCCCGAATCACCCAAAGACACAAGACATATCATTGACCGACAGCATCGATCTTCACTCCAATGTTTAACATTGAAGACATTAGTGGCGAACTTCGACGGAATGTGACGGGATTTTCAGACGCGTTCAAGTTGACGAAGCTTGTGTGGACTGTGGCATTAGCAATCATTATTGGACGTTAGTAATTAAGTAATTAATTAAATAATTAAGGTTAAAAAAATTGATGTAAACTGTATGTAATAAAAATGGATAATTTAAAATGTATGCCATTGTTTGTATTAGTCTACGTATGGAATAATTACGCGATCACCGAAGATGCGGCCATGCTGGTCTAAGAAACGAGCGAACTAGACTTCGCTGTTATTGCCATATTGGGGCCGCCATCTTAGCATAGCCTCTGTTTCGATGTTTTGCCATATCCCGAAATGCTTCACACCGGCCATGTTTCCGCTGGGTGAATCGATGGAACTGTGCGCAACATTTGTACCACAGTCCTCAAAGAATATACTGCGCGCCAAGAGCAGAGTAGGAAGGGTATGATTACCAGTGAGTTGGGGAACAGCAATAGG
>OZ024864.1:5684422-5716922 GCA_964017155.1 Oasisia sp. SBJ-2009 | reverse complement strand
GAAGTCTTTGACATGGGTTGAATCGAAAGCAACGCCAAGTTTCGTTAGTATATGAGGCAATTTTGCGGTGACAAGAGACTTTCTCCTTCTATCTGGAGCGCATCTGGGCACTGCTGGAGCATCCGACTCTCCGTTCTCCACTTCGAGTCACGTGCTGTCGTTTCGAACCTTGGGAAAATCCCTTCACTCTGCGTTCCAACTATTCAACTACAGCTAGTGTAGTTGGGTGCACAGCTGTTGTGTCCACTAACGTATCATCCGCCAGTATGTAACTCCGCCAGTATGTAAATGCAAAGAGCATCGAGCACCCCCAAAAGACTGGATTCTGCACCGATGAAGAACTTACCTTTCTCCCACACGTAAGCAAGACGGCGGACTGAAGTAATACAAGCGGCGTTGAAAGATTCGAGAGAAAGTCATCTTCCCCTTAAGTATATCATTTATATGCATTATAAATTGAATTGAGTTTTTGCACGCTACTTCATTTACTGCGAACTATTATATACTCCATCCTATTATGTTAGAAAACCAAATTAAAGCATTTAACTTAATTTGGATCTTAAAACGGCCACGCTCACTGTGAAAAAGCGATTCTATCATGCTGTAAACACAGCTGTAAACACCGAGGGTCTATCGGTGTGATAGACCCTCGGTGTTTACAGCTGTGTTTCTGGAATATTAAGTCTAAACACATGCTCGGAAATATTTATGGGCGCCTGGCTTTATAAAATAAAATAAATGCATTAAATTGACAGTGCAAATTACTATGTAAAAGTTTTTATTTCTAACTCAATAGAACGGCTGGTATTATACGACTTAAGTACTGCAATTGAAAAGTCTTTAATTGTGAGTGTAAATATACGAGTTTAGTATCCGGTCGTGTTTTTGTATCGTTTGCCAACTCAAATTGCGTAGCATTGTGCAGCTGCAAACCGCGTGCATGGCAGAATCGCTTTTTCACAGTGAGCGTGCCCGTTTTAAGATCCAAATTAAATTAAATGCTTTAATTTGGTATTCTAGCATAATAGGATGGAGTACACACAGTTCATTGTAGTTGCAGTAGCGTGTAAGAAATATGTCGACTTGCTATGCATATAAATGATATACTTAAGGGGAAGATGACTTTCTGTCGAATCTTTCAGCGCCGCTTTTATTACTTCAGTCCGCCGTCTTGCATGCGTGTGGAAGAAAGGTAAGTTCTTCATCGGTGCAGAATCCAGTCATTTGGGCTGCTCGAAGCTCTTTGCACTTTACATCCTGGCGAGTTTATTCAATCGAACACCATCTGGACTTCTCTGGGAAAATTTAGCAATATTGCTGTTACGCGATGATAGTTGGTGGACAAAATATCTAAGCACCCAACTAGACTGTAGTTGAATAAAATAAAAACGACGCACCGTGAACGGATTTCCCCAAGGTTCGAAACGACAGCACGTGACTCGAAGTGGAGTACGGAGAGTCGGCTGCTCTAGCAGTGCCTAGATGCGCTCCAGATAGAAGGATAAAGTCTCATGGCTGCTTGTCACCGCAAAATTGCCTCATATTATAACGAAACTTGGCGTTGGTTTCGATTCAACCCATGTCAAAGACTTTAAAGTAGCGTTTACAGAAGTGTCATCAGCCCAAGCCTGCCTTCTTATTGTTATTATCGGGAAATTAGCATAATCATAATACACCCTTCGCAGACAGTCGAAATGGTACGACCTTCCTAACTTCGTCCGCCAACTATCAATAAACCATGTAATGAACGTCATTCAGGAAACTTTAAGAAATAACCGTTCTGATCTAATATTTATTTTATGTTTATACTATGCCTCCTTATTTTATCATAACATGGTTGATCTTCTTTACAAATTAACTAGCGGAATATCAGGGTCACAGAACGATTTATGGAAAGGAATTTGGGTCGCACCTACAAACGGTTAAGAACCACTGATTCAGATGAATACGTAACCATAGCCATTACGTTAACCCTTATTATAAGCATGATAGTGTCAAAACCCTAATCCAGTGATCCAAAATAACAACGCATTGATAACAGTAATTAAGGCTTCGATAGGTTGGAACCTTCCGTTATGAAAAAAGTGTGGAATAATTTAGAATAGGTCCACGTCGTACTATTACACCATAATGCACGGTAAATGCAATAACGTGACACTTGTAACTTTGCCTCGGTAAATAAATGAGCGTGAGTCGACAACAAACGTGTCTGTGTGTATAAGAAGTGGCAGAAAAAGAGGAGAGATACTTCGTTACGAAATGAACATAACCACAGTTGAATTGGTTGGAGGGGAGTAACCGCTGTAGCAGAAATGTATATATATTTGTCAAGTTTATAATAGAAAGTTTAAATTATCACTTGAAATAATACAATTATTAATGCAAGGGGATTACCGACGATTTTTAAAAAGTCGTAATTGCGACTTGTAACCTTGAAATTAGGAGTTTAAACATATTAGACAAGTCATCTCATGCCCGCTGTTGATGTTGATTTGGAGTACATGTTACCTGGATTCACTCAACGACAATGAGCATTGAAACAAGATGTTAATTGTTCCCGTTGAATTTGTCCAAGGCTGCTCGAACACATAGTCACCACTGTCTATAGCCAGGTACTCATATATAAGCTGGGTCGGGAGTCCGAAGGTCTACCCATGAGCCACTGCGCTCTACGCTCTACAATCAGTAGGCACTAGCAGAATACTCTTTGTGTATTGAAACTAAAATACGTTATTTATATCACGGAAATACTACTACAGATCGCTGGAGAACTCGTCAGAATGAAGGTCCTTGTCCTCTTCGCTGTTGTGTGCATCTTCGCCCTCGTCCTACCTCAGGAGACCGCGGCCCGCATCATCAGAGGAGGAACCGATATAGGTGAGACCTTCATCACGGAGCTCGCTCGTGAATTGTTTAGATAATTGTTTAGTTTATGGCGAATCAAACTCTTTGAAGTTCAAATATACGTTGTGTAAATACTATATTTAAATATGACTAAAGTTATTCTAGTGCTGATGAGTTGTTTATCTCGTTGTTACAGGGATGTGGTGCGAAGCCAAGTGTTCACATGACCCGTGCGAGATAAACTGCATGCACTGCGCCATGTGCTATTGTACAGAATCTTTCCACGGGACATGCAAGTGCTGCGATTAATCGTAGACACGGGTGATGTCGACGACCACAGATCGCACGGCCAGGAAGAACTATTAAACATAATAAAATATGTCGATGAAGATCGTTGCTTTATTGTCGTTGTGATAACATGATAAAGAAGATTGGCGCTTGTGTCACTAATATTTATTTATCGACATAAAGTGTCATTTTAATTTATGTTTACGCGCGTGTACTCAAACGCAGTGGCGTAGCCAGGGAGGGCATGGCACCCTCAATCTCGGAAAAAATATGTTGGTTGGGTCCGTTGGGAAGGAAGGTCCAATAACTGGCTGCCTGATTCCTATAGTCACAAGGTGCAGTGGTTATAATAATAATAATAATAATAATAATAATAATAAAATAAACTTATATAGCGCCAAATCTAGCTTAAAAACTATTCAGGGCGCTTTACATGATAACATGATAACATGTTCTTAAAACTAATTACCCAAATGTATAACTAAAACAAAATTAACTGTATATTATATAAAAGTGCACAAAGACAGAATAATAAAAACATTATAAATAAATAAATAAATAAATATAGAAAGGCTAAAAAACAGAAATACACAAGGTCATTTAAGGCAGAAGTAATGTTCTCTTCGATGCATTGTCTCTTCATTTAATTATTTCTGCATCAGCCAAAGTATTGTTTAAAATATAGCGTCTTTAAGGCATTCTTAAAAGAGTTCTCATTGCACAGTTCTCGTAATGAGAACGGTAGTCTGTTCCACAGGTCCGGAGCAGCTGCGGGGAAACTCGCATCTCCAGCTTTGCATTTTGTTTTAGGTCTTTTAAGCTGTTTGGTTCCCTCTGAACGAAGTGCTCTGGTTGGCGTCACGCAAGTACACTGGTCCACGACAGTTGACTGCTCTGTGGACGAGTAACATTATTTTGAAACAGACACGTTCCCGGACCGGCAGCCAATGGAGTTCCTTCAGCACAGGCGTGATGTTGGAGTATTTTGGCACGCGCATGATCAGTCTAGCGGCAGTATTTTGAAGACGCTGTAGTCTGGCAAAGTTCTTGTCAACTGTGCCACATAGCAGAGAATTACAGTAGTCAAGCCTTGATGTCACGAGTGCGTTGACCACCCTCTCCCTCGTCGGCCTTGGCAAGAACTTGTTAATTTGACCGATGTGATGGATGTGATAATAGCAGCATCGAACAATTTCTGATGTGTTGGCAGACATGTTCATGTGATTGTCCAAGTACACACCAAGGTTTTTCACTTTATCAACGGCTTGGATGAGTGCACCAGCAACACTGATGCTAAGTTCTATAATTAATTTCTTTGCAGATACAGGCACAATCGGAAGGAACTCAGTTTTCTGATCATTTACTTTAAGATAATTTGAGGTGAGCCACTCTCGAATTTCCATTATGCAGTCTTGAAGACGCTGTATGGCTTCGGATAGTGACGTAGGATTGAGATCAAACACATGCATCAATTGCAGGTCATCAGCGTAGTGGTGAAACTTCATGCCGTGTTTTCTGATGACATCGCCGACTGGTTGGACATACAATGAGAACAGTGCTGGCCCCAGCACGGATCCCTGCGGCACTACTGTGGTACACGTGTAGTTTTCTGATGTAGCCTGACCAATCACAACCCTCTGTTTGCGGTCCTGCAGATAGGATGCAACCCACCGTAGGGCGTAACCCTGAATACCATAACGCTTGCTGAGCCGATTGAGTAGTATGGTGTGGTCAATTGTGTCGAAAGCTGAACTCAGGTCAAGTAGGACAAGCAGGGTACCTTTTTTGCGATCCAAGGCCGCCCGGATATCGCTGCAGACTCTCAACAATGCGGTTTCTGTTGAATGTAGTCTTCGATATGCAGACTGGAATGGTTCGTGTAGGTTTTGTGAATCAAGATGATCAGACAATCGCAGAGCAACGACCTTTTCAATAACCTTGGATAGATGAGAGAGAGTGCTAACGGGTCGATAGTTACGTAGAATATCACGGTCTAAAGACGGCTTCTTTAATAATGGGTGAACACAGGCCATCTTTAGAGCAGATGGCATTGTCCCTTCCTCCAATGACTTATTAGTAATAGCGGTGATGACCGGCACCAATGATGACAGGCACTGCTGAATCTGTTTGCGTGGCAGCGGATGAAGTTCACAGGTCTTAGTTAGACCTAACACAATCTTTTCTATTTCGACAACAGATGTTGGCTCGAACGAAACGAGTGGTTCTGTGAAGCACGTTTTCTCTACCAGTAGTGGGTTTAAGGAGCGCGGCACTTCTAGCTCTGCATGAATCATTCGCACTTTCTCACTGAAGTGTTGTGCAAACTTGCTACAACCATCTTCAGTGGAGCAAAATTCTGGGTAGATGGCCTTTTGTTTAGCTCCCAATGACCTGACAAGCCTGAACATCGACTTGTTGTCAGCTCCCTGCAGTGTGTCCTGATAGTGTTTGCACTTTGCCTTGGCTATGCAGGCCGTTGACGCATTTCGGGCCTCAACATAGAGCTGGCGGTGAACTTCGAGTTTGGTCGACCTCCAGCGATGCTCACACTGGCGCTTCTTCTCTCTAGCTTCTTTCACATCGTTGGTGTACCACGGACATGGCCTAGCCCTTCGTCTCACTCTGTTCGTGATTGGGGCGTGTTTTTCAAGGACCGTCCGGAGGGCTGTGTCATAGTCTTTAACCATCTCTTGAGTGTTTTCAAGATGCCTTTGCAGCAGTTGTTGGCACTGGTAGGCAATGTCACGGTCTGCGCATTTCTAGCACACAGTCAATGCAGTGGTGATCAGCTATTGACATAGGCTTTACTGTAACTGATGCCACTGATTGGTTAACAGCCCGACTGATCACGAGGTCGAGGATGTGTCCGTGTATATGTGTCGGAGTTTTCACATGTTGAATTAAACCAAATGTGTCTAATAGATCAATTAGTTTGTCAGCCTTTGAAGGGTCATCGTAGTGAATATTAAAATCACCGACAACTACTGCTGGCACAACAGAGAGTGTAATGTCACTGAAAAACGTTTCAAGTTCATTTATGACTGTGCCCGAGTTCTTGGTTGACACAGGTGGATGGTACACAACGTAAACATCGAAAGGGCGTACGTTGGTTCCCGTGAGGCGAGCACGCAGTAGTTCCGTGTGTTTAAAACATGGCGATGCGAGTAGTTTGCATGAGTATGTTTCACGATGAAGTAGACCGACACCACCGCCTCTGCCGCGCTGCCTTGGCATATGGACGAAACTGTAGCCGCCAGGAGCAAGTTCAGTGATAATAGCTGAATCACCACCTCGCTTCAGCCACGTCTCGGTGATTGCAAGAATATCGATGTCGTCATCACGAACATATTCATTAATCAGCATCGTTTTGTTCCTGACACTCTGCGCATTCATTAAAACAATACGTATCTGCTCTCCTGTCACTGCTGGTGGCACTGCTGTCGCTCCCACCGTTTGTGGCACTGCTGTCACTATTGTCTTCGCTGCTGTTATTGCTGATGGTGATGCCCCAACCGGTAGCGCGACACGGCTGACCGCACCCGTGTTATTGCAAGGCAACTTTGGAGATACAACAATTTTAGTAAACGGACGAATCGTGTCTGTTGGAATATGAATTAGATTCTTGATATCATGTCTGGTAAATGTCTCATTTCTTGTGTCAGTAGGCGTGGCTGATGTAGTTGGCCGCACTGAAAGACGCACATGTATGGGTCGTTGTTTGTGTGTGCCCCCCCGGCAACCGCGATGAGTGGGTCGACGGAGTGCCACCCCCGCGTCACAGGCAGATCTCCAGGCCGCATGGTTGAGACGGACATGTGTGGTGGTCCGTAACCAATACAGGTGTTCACTGGTCATGGTTGAAGAGGTAACAATGTTCTCAGGATGCTTGTGTAAGATATTCCTTCTCAGTCCTACCCTTTCGCAAAAATGACGAATGCGTGGGCGGCTGTAGGCTGATGTTATGTTAATACAGACCTGCACACTGCAGACAACATTGCTCTACGTCACAGTTCACGAATGCGCCGGACTCTCGGAAAGGAAGCAAAACTCGCCGATATGTTTAGACCACAAACAGTCTCCCCCGACTTTCAAAGGCCAATGCAATAGAACGGAACTGTTGAGACTCGCGCGTAAAGTATCTAAACTGCTTCTCTTAAGTCTATTCTTCTACACTAATGTCAACCATACGCGCGCAAACGAACTTAATTGGGGGGGGGGGGTGAAGTGGTGAACTAGAAATTCAGCTTCTGATTTCTGGTTGTTCCACAGAGTTAGATCATTAATCGTTTCCCTATAGACTATATAGTTCTACCAGTGTGTTCTATTTATATCTGTGGGTTGTTCCCAGCTGTCGACAGTGTTCTATTAACTGACTAGTGTGTACACATTGTAGTTATGTGGATATGTGTTATTATTTGATAAGATCTCATTGGACAAATCTGCCGTTTTGAGAACATTTACGCCAAGCCGACTTTTCTACATATATGCTGGCACTGAAGGTGATCACTGCCAAGGTGCATGTCATCCTCAAATCTCAACGGTTCTTTTACTTCTCAAATTCAGAACGGCTTATTTGCTATTTCATTTTCTATTTCGGAACTCCTGATTTACTAGCTGTTCCTGCGCCAATGGTCTAAGCACCGCTAGCGTTTTGAGACGCTTGTGTGTGTGTGTGTGTGTGTGTGTGTGTGTGTGTGTGTGTGTGTGTGTGTTTGTTTGTGTGTGTGTGTGTGTGTGTGTGTGTGTGTGTGTGTGTGTGTGTGTATATATATATATATATGTGTGTGTGTGTGTGTGTGTGTGTGTGTGGGTGGGTGGGTGCATGCGTGTGTGTGTGTGTGTGTGTGTGTGTGTGTGTGTGTGCGTGTGTGTGTGTGCGTGTGCGTGTGCGTGTATGTGTGTGTGTGTGTGTGTGTGTGTGTGTGTGTGGGTGGGTGGGTGGGTGGGTGCATGCGTGTGTGTGTGTGTGTGGGGGTGGGTGGGTGGGTGCGTGCGTGCGTGCGTGCGTGTGTGTGTGTACGTGTGTGTGTACATGTATATATATATATATATATATATATATATATATATATATATATATATATATATATATTATAATTTCAAATATGGTATATTTGGACTTATCCGATATTCACATCCGCCATTTTTAAAGATGGCGGCCGTATTAACTTATGTTGCTATCTCTGATAAAGTATGACACTTAGAGTCGTTATTTTGGCATCAGTGTATAGATAAGTGGATAGCGATTTCAAAGTTATCAAACATTTCACATCTGACCTTAATTTGACCTTCACAACCGCCATTTAATGAAATGGCGGCTGTAAAATCGAATTGTTTATATATCTTTAAAATGAAATATATGGAGGGATGCTTTACGTACAATATCAATTTCAATATATACATATATTGGGGTAGATATTTTTTATATTTTACTTCTTGACCTTGACCGACATTCACATCCGCCATTTTTAAAGATGGCGGCCGTATTCATTAATGTTGCTATATCTTATCACATATGGCACCTAGAGTCTTGATTTTGGTATCAATGTATAGGTACCTGGATAGCGATTTCAAATTCGTCAAACATTTTACACCTGACCTTAATGTAACCTTCACAACCGCCATTTAATAAAATGGCGCATGTAAAATCGAATTGCTTACGTATTGTTTAAACAATTTATTTGGAGGGATGTTATATTGACAGTTTTGTCAAAATATACGTATGTTGGGGTAGCTATTTTAAATATTTAAATTTTCGACCTTGACCGACATTTACATTTTCCAAGATGGTGGCCCTCAAAGCTAATGTCGCTATATCCTGTGAACTTTACCACCTAGGATCGATATCAAAGCTACATGTACAGCGCAAGTGGTGCTGACTCAGTCATGGAATATGATGTAGGCAATGCATATCACATTATGATAATTATAAAGTTAAAGCATAAATACGTTGGGGAGAAAACATGAAGTTTAATTCAAATCGGTGAAAAGAATAGCCTTCAGATCATGACGTAGGGCGTAACATCAGTCACAGATGTCCGTATTTGTAGCATCGCATAGCTTACACTCCATCGTTGTTGATGCATCCGCCTTCACAGTTACGCAGAATAGTGCTTTTGATTCCTGCTCTGGCACATTTGCCGTTTCCTGTGCACGCCTTTCCACATTCACAGTGGTGGAGGAGAGCACACGCTTTGCTGACGTCGTCTAGAACAGTCCAGAATGGCACCCAGAGTTTCGTGTCCACGTCTTGCGTCCAACCCCACGCTGAAGCATTCGGGACATCTTGGTGTCGCTGCCTTGCTTGTCTCCAGATGTAACCTGCCTGGTACAGAGCTCGCTTTGCATGTTGAATCAGCGCTTCCTGTGTGGGGGGAATGTTGCAGGCATCTTGCCTATTCTGTTCATAATCTGACTTCAAAGCTTCGCCGACAGTTCGCTTGTGTGCAATGAATGTCATATGCCCACGTCCTGGCCCTTCTCCTTCTACCTTCAGCTCTTCGGTGACCAAGTGTTCTGCGAATCTCTTTAAATGGATCTTCGAGGTGACTGGTTACGGTGAAGGTGTTGGATGGCCCAGCTGTGGTTCACATGGTTCGCCCAACCTACGGAACTAACTACCAGCAATATGTTGTGCGTCACTTCATGCCATTCATTATCAACTCTCTCACAAATTCGGCATCGCGACTCGACATCATTTGGGACATCTACCCGGATCACAACCTCAAAGCCCAGGCTCAGGCAAAACGAAGCAACCCCGGCGTGACAACCATCGTCGAAGGCTCTACACCTGTACCTCGTGACTGGAATAAGTTTCTAGCAAATTCAAGAAATAAGGTGCAGCTGTTTAGGTTCCTTTCAAAAGCTGTAATCGAAGCGTCATCTCAGTTCACCGATGTTGTGGTTTGCTTCACGTATGACTATCTTGTATTGGTGAATACCTCCGACAGCCAGTCGGTGACTGACTTCGACACGATCATGCCATGCAATCACCAGGAGGCTGATAGCAGGATATTTCTGCATCTTTTTCACGCCACACAACAAGGTCATTCGAAATCTTTCATCCACACAGTCGACAGTGATGTTGTCATCATTGCTGTTGGACATTTTGGCAGCCTGGGTGTGATGGAGTTGTGGATAGGCTTTGGAACTGGAAAAGCCTTCCAACACATCCCAGGTCATGAAATCACCCAAACACTTGGTCCTGAGAAGTCGCTGTCATGTCCACTGTTCCATTCGTTCACGGGGTGTGATACGATATCATCGTTCCTTGGTATCGGGAAGAAGACAGCCTGGGCAGCATGGCAGGCATACCCTGACCTTACAGAAACACTACTCACTCTTTCCGATGATCCTACGCTCTCGACACTCCACTCCATCCACATGGCCCGCCTTGAACGCTGGACTGTTGTCATGTACAGCAAGAGCAGTGGCTGCTCAAGGGTGAATGATGTGAGACGTCAACTCTTCACCCATGGTACTAGGACGCTCGACCACACCCCCCCACACACACACACAGGAAGCGCTGCTTCAACATGCAAAGCGAGCTCTGTACCAGGCAGGTTACATCTGGAGACAAGCAAGGCAGCGACACCAAGATCTCCCGGATGCTTCAGCGTGGGGTTGGACGCAAGACGTGACCACGAAACTCTGGGTGCCATTCTGGACTGTTCTAGACGACGCCAGCAAAGCGTGTGCTCTCCTCCACCACTGTGGATGTGGAAAGGCGTGCAGAGGAAACTGCAAATGTGCCAGAGCAGGAATCAAGTGCACTATTCTGCGTAACTGTGAAGGCGGGTGCATCAACAACGATGGACTGTAAGCTATGCGATGCTACAAATGCGGACATCTGTGACTGATGTTACGCCCTACGTCATGATCTGAAGGATATTCTTTTCACCGATTTGAATTAAACTTCATGTTTTCTACCACAACATATTTATGTTTTTACTTTATAATTATCTTAATGTGATATGCATTGCCTACATCATATTCCATGACAGATTCAGCACCACTTGCGCGGTACACGTAGCTTTGATATCTATTCTAGGTGGTAAAGTTCACAGGATATAGCGACATTAGCTTTGAGGGCCACCATCTTGGAAAATGGCGAATGTAAATGTCGGTAAGGGTCAAAAAGTAACATATTTAAAATAGCTACCCCAACATACGTATATTTTGACAAAACTGTCCATATAACATCCCTCCAAATAAATTGTTTAAACAATATGTAAACAATTCGATTTTACATGCGCCATATTTTTAAATGGCGGTTGTGAAGGTCGCATTAAGGTCAGGTGTAAAATGTTTGACGAATTTGAAATCGCCTATACATTGATACAAAAATCAAGACTCTAGGTACCATATTTGATAAGATATAGCAACATTAATGAATACGGCCGCCATCTTTAACAATGGCTGATGTAAATGTCGGTCAAGGTCAAGAAGTAAAATATTTAAAATATCTACCCCAATATATGTATATATTTAAAAAGTGTCCGTATAGCATCCCCGCAAATATCTCGTTTTAAAGATATATAAACAATTCGAGTTTACAGTCGCCATTTTATTAAATGGCGGTTGCGAAGGTCAAATTAAGGTCAGATGTGAAATGTTTGATAAATTTGAAATCGCTATCCACTTATCTATACACTGATGCCAAAATAATGACTCTAAGTATCATACTTTATCAGAGATAGCAACATTAGTTAATACGGCCGCCATCTTTAAACATGGCGGATGTGAACGTCGGATAAGTTCAAATATACCATATTTGAAATTTTAATACCCGGATATTTATACATTAAGCCTAATGTTAATGTTTTATGTGAAACTGTTCATGAAATATGGAAAAGCAAGTTTATTATTTTCGATGGCAGCCATTTTGAATATTGCAAAAAATGGTGGAAGCATCAAAATCTCAGGTTGCTTCCATCAAACTTCTGAAATAGTATGGCATGGAGGTCATCTGTGCCAAATTTCATGCTTTTGTCCAGCAATGAAAATGTATGGCCTTTTCTGACATTATGAGCCCTCACTAATAGACGATAACATCGTCGGGATACGCTCAACAACTTGTCCAGCACAACCCTCAAAACGAGCTCATAAGGTAGATATTTCACTGGAATATACATAGCTACGTTTTGAATGCACTCCATGTTTTATCACGCAGATTGTCCGGGGACCAGAATCTAAATTTAATGTATTTGCGGGTGTAAGACGTTGGCACTTAGTCGTGTTTTCATCGCTTTATTTATCAGTTGCCAAGCACTGTGCTGCAAACAGTGTGGCTCTATCCTTGTGCATGGCAAACTCATTTATCCACCGTGAGCGTGGCAATATTAATAGCATACATTAAGTTAAATGCTTTAATTTGTTATTCTAACACAATGGGGTGGCGTGTAAATAATCAAACGTAGCTGCAGTATCGTGCAAAAAATACTTGTTATGCATATAAATGATATAATTACATTACTCTAGAATATACAACTTTCAACGCTGCTTTTCTGACTTCACTGCGCCGTCTTGTCCGTCTTGCATACATGTGTCACAAAGGTAGGTTCTTCAGTGGTGCATAGTCTAGTCTTTGGAGCACCCAAAAGTATCTTGATATGCTTTACACCTTGGCAATTTGTTCAAACGAAGACCATCTCGACCTTTCCTGGAAATGTTAGTCACGTTGTAATTACGCGGCGATTGTTCGTGCACAAATATCCACAACAAGATAATGAATTATACAGTTGAATGAATTAGAACAACATAGAGTGGTCGAATGTTCCCAAGGTTTAACACGGCAGCACATGCTTCGAAGCTAGAACTAATCAACAGTTATTTCAGAAACATTTTGTTGATGCAGTTACAACCTATGACAGCTCCGTGCCGACAATAGTAGAACATGTGTGCGACATCTTCTTTTCTCGAGATAGTCTTCCACTGAGCAAATCTGTCAAGGAGATAAAGCGCCTGTAGTAGTCCTAAGGACTAAATGCTGAGCTTCTCTTTACATTACATATTACAGGTGATCCCGACGATTATTATCAAAGTGATCTAAGATTCCTGAGCGATATGTTCAGGTTCAGATTTTGTAGCCACTCATTTAATATAAACAAATTAGTATTTCTAAAAAGAAAAGAAAGCGCGCGGCCCGTTCCACAGAACCAGCTTTGTTCGGCAGCTACGCGTAAACCAATGGGCATATTTCCTACAGCACTTGCAGAATACTCTTTGTGTATTGAAAGTAAAAGAGGTTATTTGTGTCATGAAAATATTAATACGCACAAATCGCAGGAGAACTCGTCAGAATGAAGGTCCTCGTCTTCTTCGTTGCTGTGTGCATCTTCGCTCTCGTCCCGTCTCAGGCGTGCCGTAGGAGGGAGGCCCACGTCGTCAAATGTACGATTTGATTCATTTGATCTCAATCTCAATTAGATAATTGTTGCCTATAGCAACGTTTCTAAAACCCTTGCCGCGGGTGGTCAAAGTTGTCCCTTGGTTTCAAATCTATTGTTGAATCTAGACATATTAATTTGGAAAGTTCTACATATTTTTCTGTTAGGACAATTACTGCCTTAGCCACGTATCGACATAATATTGTTATTGTGCGCAGTTAGATAATCTGTTAATTTCTTGTAGCAGGACGTAGATAATTCAACAGATAATTTGTTGACTTCGCATCTGTTGATGGCGTTTGTTGCTCTTTGGTCAGTCCGTTCACTGCCCAGCCTGGCGTGTGTTACAAATAATTAAAGTTGTCGCTGGCGTTTGACTTTGGTGTCGACGAAGCTTCGTTGCTGGGAGATTGCATCGCCTTCTAGGTGGTGCCCGGCGTGAAAGAAGAGTTTGTAGCTGAAAACAAAACGACTTGGTGCTGTTCTGGGCGACGAAACCGCCAGTTTGCTTCCTAGCGCTACGCGAGACAGCGGAACAATCAGTGGCGTAGCCAGAGGGAGGGCAGGGGCCAATTTCAGAAATTGTGGATGGTGGGGAGCGGAGGACCAATAACTGGCTGCTTATTCATAGTCACACAATACAGACTTTGCTTCGCAGTGCTGCCCTTTCGCAAAGAAATGTGTCATAATTCCAATAGGATTAAATTAAGAAATGTCCTCTTGGCATCTTTATCGTAAAGGATGAGTTGACCATCATTTCCGTTGCCATTGCCTTTTTGTTCCTCTCAGTATTCTCTCACTACTTTCTCTCTCAGCAGTCTCCAATTACTTCTGTATGATGCTCTTTTTCCATTCTTCTCTCATTCATTTTCGCAAACCTAGACCTTCTCCTGTTGTTTCTCTGTTAGTGCCATCGTCCCTAGTCCATTCATGTATGCCGACGTAACACACGAGCTCAGCACTTTCCTTTAGGTTTACGTATGCGTCTATCTCCCACCATCCCTTCGACTTTCCTCCAAGCGGTTGCCCCTGTTGTAACCCTCATTATAGCCAAAGCAAATTATCTAGTCGATTTTGCACTGGGTAATTGACCTTTTTTATAGTTATTTTTAGGGCCTACTTAAGCAGCAGCATTACATGTTGTGAAGTTACTAGTTGAACGCGAAATTAATCTGGTTTTCTATTCCATAAGATGTAACTAAGATTGAGTGTTTTAGCACCTGGAAACTTGCTTTGTTTTCTACATGTGTATGATAACATATTATAATCCATATTATGTAAAATGGAGACGGCATCCTCAGCTAATGTTGTTAATGTCCTAGTAACTAGTGCACTGTAAGTTGCTAAGTTGTTCGTCTCGTCGTTGCAGCTACAGTGAGGTGCGCTGCCAAGTGTTGGAACGATTCATGTCGTATTACCTGCAAGCACTGCGCCATGTGCCACTGCAACGACCAGTTATATGCGCAGTGTCACTGCTGCGTTCGGCCGTAGTCGCGGATGACGTCACGTCTACAGACTGCACTGCAAGAACGAACAGCTAAACGTTATACAAGACAGCGATGACGATCGTTGTTTTGTTGTCGCTGGCAAAACATGTTGAACAAGATTTGCGTTCATGTCACTAACGTTTGTTGGTCGAAATAAAGTGTAATTTTAAGTAAGTGGTTCACTTTTAATATGTGTGTTAGCGCGCGCCGTGTGTGAGGGAAACGTTATCATGCCCGCACACATACACACGCAAGCTCGGGTCTAGTTAGAGATGTCGGATGCATGACAGGGCAAAAACTGTCACTGGACACTACAACATCTATTGACGACCGTAAATAATAACACATAGACAGACAGTTTCTAGAGACACACGCAAATAGGCGCACGCAGACGCATTCCTTGAACACATTCATAGTGCTAATTGATAATTATCTATACATGTTTGATAATTAACTTGTAATGTAATTTATGATTACTTACGACGTTACGTAGTTTATAATGAATCCATGTATGGGCAGAGACGACGACTGGCTCTAGACTTAGGCCAACTATGAAATAAAGAATAAATAAGGATACAACTTCCACCAGATAATATTTTCTGATAAAAATGTATGTAAATAAATGTGAATAGTTTTTATAGTAGCGTATTTATACCGCAATATTTAAACTAGCTGCGTCAATCTGACCAAAGAAAGTGTTTGACATGACGAACTGGAGCTTATTGGGGACTGGACACAAGAATAATATATTCTAAAGATGGATGACAGTTGTAGCTTCCGACTGATGAATACTGGGGAAATCAGGTCTTAAATATCTTGCTGTGTTATACCTTTCTTATCTTAAATGTCCTATTTAATATTGAATTTATCATAGACATATAGCGATTTACGCAGTGCAGATAATAAACACGATTTTAGGCCGTATGTGTCTTTTACGGGATTTGCATTTTACATTGCAGTACATTGTGGTTTCGATAAGCTCTTATATCTGACAAGTTGTCTAAATGCACATTATCATAACACATGTATACATTTGCCCCAAACAGGTTGGGTACTGCGCGAAAAATGGCACTCTTCATTATTAGTCAAGATCGCCAAACACAAAAATACTTGCCCGGTTGCCGCTAATGCCATGGCAACCACCATAATAATCGATTAAAATTCATGATTTCCGTAATTATTGTCACCGGCAAAGTGTTCCATTGCTTCTGCTTGTAATAACCCTTCGGACAATATAACTGAAATACGCTATTTGGGAACAGTTAGACTAAACAAAGTCCTATATGTTAACTCGGAGATTATGGATTTCCTGCCCCCAACCTCGTTTTCGAGTGCGAGACTACACTACTCAATGCCTCCGATAGTTAGACTGTCTATCAGAGGAAATGTGTGTGTGTGTGTGTGTGTGTGTGTGTGTGTGTGTGTGTGTGTGTGTGTGTGTGTGTGTGTGTGAGCGAGTGAGCGTGTGAGCGTGTGAGCGTGCGTGCGAGCGTGCGTGTGAGTGTGTGTGTATGTGTGTGCGTGTGTGCGTGTGTGCGTGTGTGCGTGTGTGCGTGTGTGCGTGTGTGCGTGTGTGCGTGTGTGCGTGTGTGCGTGTTTGCGTGCTCAAATTATGTTTATGCTGTGTGCAATGGCGTAATGAGACCGAATGCGACTGGAGCCAAAGTAAAACCTGCCTCCAAAAAATAACAATTAAATAGAATGTCACAGGGATCTGTTCCGATTGTCTACGCTGTGATTGGAACTTACATATGGGAAATAGTTACGCGGTACCGACTTGACATCTACCTCGTTGTTGATAATTCGGAAATTCATTTTAAAATAAAGATTTATGCCACTAACAGTGAGACGGCTGGACTAGCACGCATCAACGTCCCAGCTCCAACTAAAACTATTTTTGTTGTTTCACATACATCATGGCTTAGTGTAGCCTTCGCCATCTCTCCCGGCACTGTGTAGTAGCGTTGTAGCGCTTACATTTTTCCGGCGTTATAAACGTTACGATTGACGTTTCTGCGCATGCGCAATAAATGTAAAATCATCAATATGCAGCGAAAGGACAAAGCATTTGTGGCATAAATATCACGGGTTGTTCGTTAGGATGTATATAACCTTTATTGCGCATTAATCCGTGACAGTGATTTATTAAAAACGTAATATTTTATTGCATTGAACGACATTTTAAGAAACTCTTCACAATAATCATCACAGGAGAGTTACCGAACAGCCCTTTCGTTTCAATGGACAACGATGATTTTACATTTATTGCGCACACACACACACACACACACACACACACACATATATATATATATATATATATATTATAGCTATAACGGGAATAAAAAGTAGCTATAACGGGAAGTAGCTATTACGGGAAGTAGCTATTACGGGAAGTAGCCACAATGGGAAGACATCGATGCATTGACATTAGCCACTCCCGAGCGCAGACTGTTCAGCCGAGTCCGTATGAATCCAGAGAGATATTGTTGGGGACATCATTAGCGGCTATCAACAAACCCCTGTCGGTAATGATCGATCGGACGCTAACTTAACGACACGTGCAGAACCAGGCGGCCAGTGTTACACTTATAACACGAAGCACCGACTGACAGGAACTACATACAGAACGCCAATGTAACGACGCAGCACATCCCCAAAGGTCGGTATCCTTAGTCCACGGCTCCAGCTGAGTACATCCCCACAGTGTCGTCATGCATTATGCACACACATAACAACTTATCATTGACAGCGACTGTCAACGACACCGACTAGTTAATAATTAATAGAACATTGACGAGCACCAGAGGCGAGCAAAGCTAGACCTAGGATAACATAACCAACCACGTTCGAAGAGTCATTGGCATTGCTGTCATGTGCATTCTAAATGACTACTTAAAGGCAAAGGAAAAACAGTCAGATTGCTAAGCGACATATGAATGCCAGTTGAGAGTTGGTGCCACGGCGAGCTGGCGTCTAACGGTTGTCCCAGAATACCGACTTTTCCGTGGACCGGTGGATCAGAAGACGTCGTAAGACACTTGTGCTGACACTGGGCGTCAAGTCAACAATCTCAAGTTGTCCGTTGTCATGTTATCAAGTGATTGTCGTAGAATTCTGAGGTGTGAGAGCAACACTGACAAATGTCACTAGCCCGGCTCGCGGGCTCAGTCCTGCTGATGACGTCAGTGGCAATGGTAGCGACGTCAGTGGGAATGCTAGCGACGTCAGTGAGACTGGACACATCGGGTAAGTCCGCTGTGTGTTTGAGAGCGTGTGTGATACTGTGTGCGTGTGTGTGTGTGTGTGTGTGTGTGTGTGGGCGTGTGCGTGTGCGTGTGCGTGTGCGTGTGCGTGTGCGTGTGCGCGTGTTTTGTGTGCAGTAGATTGTGCGTGATTGCATGTGTGGTGAAATCGGTCAAGTAATGTCAAAAAACTGTAATTTCATACTGTTTGATGCTTTCCTCATTGCTGTTTACTTTCTTACTTTCTCAGTTTTAAATCTTGGATTATTTGATGAAAACTATTTCAAACAACATATATCGAAAACATGCCGTTGCTGTTTTTACTATATCCCTGATCTTCGCAGTATTCGCCGGTTTATATCACTTTCCGTTGCTAAAACCACCGCAACAGCTCTAGTAAGCAACATACTTGACTACTGCAATTCCCTCCTTTACAATACCGCAAACAAGGATATAGCAACACTTCAGTGTGTCCAAAATTGTTTGGCAAGGGTAGTCACGCGTTTCCCTCGTTTTTCTCGCTCAGTGCCGCTTCTACAATTATTGCATTGGCTCCCAGTGCACTATCGCATACTTTTCATTCAATTTTTTACAATAGCCTATCGATCACTCTCATCTACACAATCAGCATATCTAAATGTAATGCTAACACCAGCAAGAAATTCCACACAGCTACGCTCAACCAGTAGAAATAATTTTTACATTCCTCGGGTGAAAACGAAAACCGGGACCCGAGCCTACTCGGTTGCTGCACCAGCTGTGTGGAATTCGCTGCATGTTTGTGCGTGACCTAATTCGTACGTGCGATCGTGTGTGCTTGAGCGTGTGTGAAAGTGTGTGCTAGAGCTTTCGTACGTTCGTACGTGCGTATGTGTGCGTTTGTGCGTTTGTGCTATTGTTTGCACACTGACATCGACAGCTAAGTAAGCAAAACATATTTAATTATTATACAACAATCGCTATACAATAGCAAACCAAAATAGCGCAATGTAGCACATACCCAACTAATCCGAATTGTACCTAGGTGTGCCGTACGCAATGTGGCAACCATAATTGTTACTAATATTAGTTCTTTTTGTTCCTTTAAAGGTCATGTCACTGCCATAGCAACGGGATTTCGCGTTTGCAGTAACGGTTTCTGGATAATTCCTAATTATTATGCCTTGAACATTGCTCTGGTGATGCTCTGATGCTGAAAACTAGAAACGATGCGTGGTACCTAGGAAAAGAGAAGCCCATTTACTGCAGGTAGATGACCCGCTATCTGGTGAATTATTCAAGCGTTGTCTAACTAATCGCGTTAGTCGTCTCGGTCTAATCTACAGGCTACACACTGTATGCATAAATAGTGAAATACTGTATTTTGAGAGCGGTCATAAACCCCAGGACAGGTGCCCAACACAATGCGGACACGAACAGTGGAATAGCAAGACAGTTATGATATATTTAACGAATTTTCTTACTGCTCCTTTTTATGGTTTCAGTCATAGAGTGCTATGCGCGTGGTTTATTTATTTTGCATTGCCTACTTTGTCCGTTTTGACATTGACGCAGGGTGTGCATTTAGCGGGTAGACTGTTTTGAATCATTCATTTTTATATGGTGGTGGTGTCTTGCGCTGACGTGTTGACCTCACAAATATGGCCACTCAGCCTCTGTGTTGTATACATCTTTGGGCTGAATAAGTATTTCCAGTGGACAGGGTGCTCTTCCGATTTTGTAAGTGTACATCTGTCGCAGTACTTGCGGAAGCTTCCTTGATTGATTGGGTGTTCTCACACTCTAGAAACCAAATCGTGTCTTGCTTTTTCGGCTTGAGCAGATCCACTCTCGGGGTATCAGCGTCCGACTGTCTTTGGCTGACATCTTTCATGAAACCTGCTTCCTGGGTAGTTTCACTCCGTGCACCATTTGTTATTTGTCATTGGTTTCTGTAACATAATGTTTTAAGAGATGACTATGTGATGACTGCTGATAACCTAACGCACAACACTCCTTTCTCAACCAGGCCTTGGCCCGGTCATGGCGGAGTTACGCACATGAAACGAAATGATCCACATTGGTGTAAAAAAAAATGAAACGTGGTCTGCTTAGAGTGTATTGCAATGCTTCATTTTCTTGTCGGGTCGTGTAGCTGCTATTGTTTGCACACTGACATCGACAGCTACGTAAGCAAAACGTATTTAATTGTTATACAACAATCGCTATACAATAGCAATCCCAAATAGCGCAATGTAACACATACCCAACTAATCATAACTGTACGTGTGCCGTACGCAATGTGGCAACCATTATTGTTACTAATATTAGTTCTTTTTTCCTTTAAAGGTCCTGTCACTGCCATAGCAACAGGATTTCGCGACTTCGGTGACTGTGCTGTCTTTACTGACAGAAAACGGAGAACATGCGACAAGGTGACGTCTTCAACATCACCGCGTGACTTCTTTCTCAGAGCAAATGTATCGCAGTGTCAGAACGAGGCTCGCATCCGCGTCGTTTTAAAGGACGGCGACTGCAGTGACAAGAACCAGGTGATTGTACAAATGATACGCTAAGAAACTACACAAAAAGTAGTACTACTGCATATTAGGCACTTGAATAGAGTCATTTAAGTTTGCCTATCGCGAAAGTAACGGAATATATTGTTAGACACTTTCAAATAAAATGCCACACAATGTTGTATATACTCGGGTATCAATAAAGTGAATACATACAACTTAAATTGCAAATAAACCCACATGCAATTGAGTTTTGTATTACCTGCAGTATACACAAGCAACGGTCAGCTGTAATTGCATATTACAAAAAACCTTTTTTTTAATAATTCAACCATTGTTAACGAACACACCGATAGCTAATATTTTGCAAAACATACTAAGTTAAGAGCCTTGTTTCCGGTGTCAACGCAAATCACGTACAACTAACACAAATGATCGACCTGTTGCAGGTTCACGTGGACACGATGGAGAAGTCGGTTGGCACAGGCCCCTTCAACGGGTACCTCTTGCGGTGTGAACTGACGAAGACCGAGAAGCCCGGAGGAGACGTCTCGCTGTGCTCCTTCTGCTGCCAGTGTCACACTCGAGGATGTGACTTCGTCTTCGTCAGAGTCTTCGGGAGAAACAGTCCAGTCAGGTCGCTGTGTGAAGTCGAGCTCATATACCCGTAGCTTACCAAACATACCGATGTCACGTGGTCAAATATGTCTCTCACCCATGTATACATTCAAGCAGTTGCCGTAAAGCTAAGATGCGTTAAATATATTTAAAGTCGTTATCGTGAAGGACGGCAGGCTTGAACACACAAACACATACAATTACTCACATATGTGTACCCACACTCAATCTATCACACACAGGCACACACACACACCAACACACGAACACACGCACAAACAAGCACACACAACACACCCACACACTCAAACTATACTATTAATCACAGTTGTACTACTTCTCACAAAAGCCCACGTAAACCCAATCTCACGTTCATCCCCATACATACATACGCAGGAACAGGCACACAAACGCACACACACGCACATACATATACACACATATATATATACATATAAATACGCAAAAACAACCACACCCGCACGCACGCATACACGCACGCATTGACTAGTTGGCATTACTGTTAGTATAGTATTAAACTGTTGACACTTCTGTAATTAAGTACATATATTTTATATGCATCATGTCGTGTAAGCTTCGTTATTGTTGTAAACCACATATCTGCTCAATTGTCACCTACGGGTTCACAGGAATTACTTTTAAAGTTACTGTTGTCTCCACTGATCTGCGCCTGCTTACTGTTGACGATTACACAGATGCTATTATTTACCAGTTGTTTAAATACATTGCTTAATATTTTGGGTCAACAACACACACAATTCTACTTGCATTCTATTTGTTTTGCCTTACATGGTTTGCGTGTTGTTCTTGTTACACGAACGTAATGCGTGTGTTATATATCGACATCCGGTGGCTGTCATACCTACTCGTTGCTACGTCACATCCGGCTGCTGACACTTGAGTGACGTCGACACGCCACATGTTTCCCGTTATATACCGGAACACTCGCAGTGCCACCAATGTACACAACTAATTCATCGAAACTCTTAACACCCTATGGTAGATGGCTAAGAGCACATGTTCACCTTTACCATATTTGCTTATTACGAATGTTCAAACTACCTTATTCGACCTTTGCAGTTAGAGGAATGCATCGCGCTAACCTGCCGATTAACTAAATCAACATGCTTTTGTTTTGTGAAAATTTGTGTCGTTTAAATGTTTTGATGACCATGTTTATGCCAACCCAATCTCACATGTGTATGGTATGTTTGAGTCTCATATATAAGAGAAATATGGAGCGTAATGGTCTTTTCCGTTTGTCGGGGTTTGCCTATGCTAATAATAATTGATGTTATTTAATATCTGATTGGTTGTAACTATGTCAGTAATTATTATATAAAATAGACGTACAAAAATCATTATGTGTTTATTGTTATTTTCTGACAAAGTGTGTGATCGTGATGCGTTGATAATGTACGTTTCAACTAATCAACGACACATATCTTTAGTTATGCAGGTGCCATAGTTATCAGTTGATCTAATCATTCCTCGATTTTTAATACACAACATAACATCACATGATTTTTATAAGGATTTGTCAATTTTCCACTTGGAGCGTCGCAACTTCAACCGATCACGTCAAATTCGAGCATAGCATAGTTGCTAAATCGCGGCCTACGATGTTTAAAAACGTTAGAGAGACATCCTTCGGAATCCATTCAGAATCGCGAAACATGCCGTAAGGGAATGTTTAAATCTTTGTAGTCTTAAACCACGTAATTTTAGAGCATTCAACTAGTACAGTTCAACAAACAGAAATATCAGTTTGAATATAACTGAATGATTGAATATTCAGTTCGTTATTTTGAGTGTTGTCTTGACGCCCAGTGTCAGCACAAGTGTCCTATAAAGTCTTCTGATTCACCGGTCCACGGAAAAGTCGGTATTCTGGGACAACATCAGACACCAGCTCCCGTGGCACCAACTGTCAACTGGTATTGATATGTCGGTTGGCTATCTGGTTGTTTTGCCTTTGTCTTTAAGTATTGATTTATAATACAATTGGCAGTAATGTCAATGACTCTTCGAACGTTGGTTGATTATTTTATCCTAGGTCTAGCTTTGCTCGCCTCTGGTGCTCGTCAACGTTCTATTAATTATTAACTAGTCGGTGTCGTTGACAGTCGCTGTCAATGATAAGTTGTTATGTGTGTGCATACTGCGTGACGACACTGTGGCGATGTACTCATCTGTGGCCGCGGACTAAGGATACCGATCTTTTGCGACGATTTTCGTTGTTCTCATGGGACTATAAATATAATTACGTTCAGTCGGTGCTTCTTGATGTATCACTGGGTGCCTGGTTGTGCACGTGTAGTCGGTCAGTTAGCTTCCGATCGAGCATCCCCGACAAATAGACACGGGTGTGTACGTAGCCGGCTAGTTTTCATTCGTCAAGGTTAAAGAACAGGTCGCGTATGGCTTCTCCGGAGTGGAGATGGAAGACGTTGTATACGATTTGGGGAACAGTCCGGTATCACCGAATGTCCACCCGCGCCCACAATCCTTATGCTGCCCTCCACGCAGGAATGGCGTCAACAGCACGCGTAGACAGGCCGCGACCCTGGCGGTAGCAGACCACTCACGACATCTAGTGTAAGAATCATTGAAAAATCACCGCAGAACCAAGTGATTGAAGTCGATATACCCATTACGGTAGTCAACGTGAAGTCATCACCACTCCCGCTAATGATGTCCCGACAATATGTACCTGGGTTCATACGGACTCGGCTGAACAGTCTACGCACTCAATGCATCGATGTAGAACTAACAACTAATACTAAACCCAATATGCTAGTGCCAGAACAAGCAGTTGATCATATCGTCAGCATTTGACAAGACTTCTGATCACCATATAAACGAGAGGAAGAACTAATCGTTATACGTTGTGATGACGTTATACGTTGTGATTACGTTATGACCGTGTGAGGTCAACCGATTTTTAGAACATTAAGCCCGGCAAACACGAGAACTATCAGCTGAGCTAACGGGCACGCGTGCCTGTTACCTCAGCTGATAGCTCTCGCCGCGTTTCAGCACACATGGTTACCGCATTCCATTTCATCTGGTCCGTTTGGCTGCGAAGACAACACGTCAGCGAGCGACTGCGATTGCGTTTATATGACGCATTCGTGGCGGCCAGTGCTCCTATACAACTCTGGTACGTGGGGCCTGACTGGGCCAGAAACCGACAAACTGAGTGCGTTCCACCGGAAATAACACCGTCTTCTCATCGGGATTAAATCGGGATAAATCGGGATATATATATATGTAGCGGTTGGAAAACTCACATTGTCAGTATGCTCTAAAAACCGGAAAACTATTTTGATCAAGTTTATGCTAAGTGTTCTATAAAAAAGTGTTCTTACAAAAAATCAGAAAACGTCCTGCAAACTCACACTATATACCTGGTCAATAACACATGTACGCAACTTCTGAAGTGGTTGGAAGTGTGTAAAAAAACAGTAATCATTATCAATAATGCATCTCTAGAATACGCAAAATACCTCGTTGTTTTAAAGACAAAATGTCAACCTATTTTGCCACAAGAACGCATTGCCATAAAGATGTATTCAGAGCATTCCAAGGTATAAAGTAGGAAATCACCCAAAGAAAACTTTGAAAAAGACAATGCAACTTACGTCGACATTCGTATGTGACATTCAGATACTTCGTTGTGCCCCAGCATGGGTTCCGGAGTGAGGCAGTTGTGATTCTGAAGTTACACTCCGTCTTGTCCCGGCACAGCCGTCGCACTAGGTCGGTGGCGTTCGGCAGACTGCACGAGGTCGTCCGGATGATGGGGCCTGGACACGTCGTGTTGTCGAGTCGGCACGGGCGTCGATCGGTGGGGGACGGGGGGGACGCGTCCCCCCCCCACTTTTCAGGGTGGGGGGACAGCATAGGAATTGTTCCCCCCCACTTTTCAGTTCAGAAAAATTGCGAGGCATATAGCCTGACTCAACACTCCTCTCTCTTAAAAGCTGCTACATAGGACTAGCTAGACAATAAACTCGCGATATGAAGTTCAGCAAAGTTATTTATCGCAAATGAACACGAAGCAAAATATTTTATTTTGAGGCATATTTTGCTGTTAGTGCGTCATAATCCGTGGTAGTTATATAAACAAACGTAATATTTTAATGTATTGAACGAAATATTAGACAACTCTTCAAGGTAGTCATCACAGGAGAGTTATCAAACAGCCCGTGGCATTTATACCAAAAATGCTTTGTTATTTAGCTGCACACTGATGATTTTTAATTTGTCGCGCATACGCAGAAAGGCCAATCGGAAAGTTTATAACTACCGGAAAAATGTAAGCCGCTGCCGGGTTCTATCAACCTTGTGTTGATATTATTAATAGGCTCTAGCCATCAAATACATTTTAAATGATGACATTTGTGTTTCACTTTCACCCCGCGCCTGCTTGATGCTTATCGCCTACGGCAGAAGCGGCGGATTCCTGCACTTTGTGTAACTTATTCCCATTTGAGTGACGACAAATTTCTTTGCCAAAATGTTGGATTGGGAAGTTCAACACAGGCTCAGCATGGGCGTCGATCAGTGGGGGACGAGGGGGACGCTGACCACCCCACGGCTTGAGGGGGTCAGCATAGAAAATGTCCTCATACTTTTTCAGTTCATAAAACAAATTTATAGGCATATATAGCGAGACTGATCAGTCCCCTCTCTTAAAAACTGTACATCGATCTAGTAGTAAAATTAATAATAAGATATAAACTTCCCATTACCTAGTGGAAAATCACTAGATAAATTGCTTGGTTGGCCCGCAACTTGATCTTAGTCCAGTAAATTGTCATCACGCCGGGCTCTGTCATTTTGCACCCTTGTGTTGATATATTAATAGGCATTAGCCATCAAGCACATTAAAGATAATAAATTTGTGCTTGCCCTGTCACCCCTCGGATTGCAGTCTGGTCGCCCTGGTCGATATTTATATCGCCTACATTTATGCACTTTGTGAAATTTGATCTCATTTTAGTGATGACAAATTTCTTTGCCAAAAGGTGGGATTGGGAAGTCCTGTAAGCTCTGCATCTTGTCACTCTATGAGGCAGACAAGCAGTGTTGGATCCAAAGTCTACCCCCCAAATGTTCAGTGATTGCGGTGGGACATTGCCCCTCTTCAAATATATGTTGCCAACATAACTATTATAAATAGCATAACATAAAGGCTTTTTTAGTTTATTTAGAATTAGCACCAGACCAACAATGAATTATGTTTTATATTTACAAAAAAATAGTTACGTGTATTTCAGGTCGTATATATATATATATATATATATATATATATATATATATATATATATATATATATATATATATATATATATATATATATATATATATATATATATATATATATATATATATATATATATATATATATTTATTTATTTATTACGCATGTCATATATATATATATATATATATATATATATATAAATATATATATTATGGATACATATATGTGTATATAAATTGGTCCCCCGTCCCCCCCACTTTTAAAACCGGATCGACGCCCCTGCGAGTCGGCCGTAGAAAGCAGACAACACGTGTACAACGCCCGTCGATGGATAGTTCATGCGTATCGTTTGTCTTTGACACTTCAGTACTGAGAACAGAAGACGAATGACGTAATGTACTTACAGTTATTTAACGACGAAGATCCGCTCCGCAAAACTGTTTCAGCAAAACTAGTGTATCAGTAGTTTGGGCTGTTTGGTCCGTGTATATACCGTTTTTTCCTTTTTCGTTTTCAAATTTGCGAACGAAAAACGGATAACGAATTCCTTTTTCGTTTTCAAATTTGCGAACGAAAAACGAATTCGTTTTTCGTTTTCAAAAGTGAAGTAAGAAAAACGAAAAACTAATTCGTTTTTGCATTTAGGGTGCTTCGGTCGCGATGCCACTTCGGCTGGCCGGTAAAAATTGGTAGTTTCGGCGGGATACTTCGGTCGCTGTGTTTTGAATACGAACTCGCAGAAATTGCATCGGCGAAGTGGTATATCTAAGTACCTACAGGTAAAATATTGGTCGTTTCGGCGCTGTTCTTTATGTTTTCTTATATATAATAGATCGAAAGATGGATAAATCGAGAGTAGATGTATTTAATTTGTAACTGCAACTATGCAATAGTTATTTTAAATTTAGTTTGTAAAATATTTGACTTGCCCCTATTATGACTAATAAATAGTTACTATCTTAGGGGCCACTTTGGGTTTTTAAATTAGCAATTTTTTATGTAATTATTGAATTCCATTGACGGACCATTACGGATAGCCCAATTTTATTTAGGAGCATGTATATTCCTGAGTATTGTTTATTAACAGTTGCTACTTTACGCATATTGTAAGTAGAGGATATGTGGTAACAATATAATACGTTTATGGCTTAATGTGTTGCTAGAGTTAATGTTAATTCAATATTATTTTGCATATGTAGTAATTTATAACAGTAGAAGTATGTTTGCATCTGTGTATAATATGCTGCTTTACATAATATATCGGTCTTTTTAAAATTGTGATTGGTTATCTTTTGATTAAACAAATATAGGTATTGTTTATTGTGTGAGGCATAATATTTTAAAACTCTTTTTTTTACAAATGTATATTTTGTTCTGCTGTGTGCCAGTGTGAAATGGTTATGCATATTTCTGGTTTGTGTTATCTGCCAATTTTGAAAGTATGCGGGTAATGTTTTATGTTTATATTTATAATAAAATTATAATATAATTACAATAAGTTGGTATTCAACTTTTGCTTGAACATTAATTCTATGTGGGAGCTATAGTTATTTTAAAATATTATTCTTATAAGTTTTTTGCAATTTGTTTATTCAATTACATTTGTGTCCCTAGATCAGTAGATGGTAATTAGTGTGAGGCAATATTATAGAATTATAGAGTAAAATTTGTATTCTAGTTTGAATAATATACTTTAACCTAGTTATAGGTCCAATTGTTTGAGAACATCTGTTTGCTATTTCATCAATATTATGTTTAATTCAGTTTAAATGCGAGATTAATGTAAAGCCCAGAATGTTAATGAATGGTTTGGCGCCGTCTTATTTGGCAGAACCTGTTAAACCACGAAAGCGTGACGGACGCCTATGCCAGAACAATGCGCCAACACTGCACCAAGGTATGACAAAGAAGTGTGTTGGTGATTCGGCATTTGGCGCAGCAGCACCGCGACTGTGGAATGAACTACCTCTGAACATTCGTGCATCCGGGACATTACCAATGTTTGGAAAGTATTTAAACACATATCTTTGTATTAGACATTTCAATTAATTTAAATTGTTTTGAAATGACGGGCATTGCATTATAATTTCCTTTTAGTGTAATAATATTTTAATTAGTGTTTATGTTTTAGATTAATTTATAGATTTATATGTATGTTTACATACAGAGTTTTAGAAAGGGTTTTAATTTTATATTAATATATATATATAATTTGCATACCATGTTTTGGTACTATATATCTTAAAAGCAGTGTTTAATATAATTTAATTTTTATTTATTTATATAATTTACATGCGAGTTAGTATGATTTATATAAATTTATATAATTTACATTTTTATTTATACATTAATTTTAGTATTTTTCTTGTGCAGCGCATCAATCCGCCATGCGGGAATTAGCGCTATATAAAAACTGTATTATTATTATTATTATTAAACTAGTTAAATCTCTCAATATCTACACTGTCAATTGTTAATGTTACTTCATCAACCTATTTATTAGGCATTTGAGAAAAAAAAACTTTTGTTTTATTAATATTTTAATGATAATGTATAATAATAACACAAGTTTTATTGGCAACTCAACTGAGTTGGATTGACATTATACTATAAAATACAATTAATGCATTTGTATGTAGTTTTAGCTATATGTTTATTATAGGTCTTTATTAATCAAATATTCAATATTCACTGTGTTTCTGTCATATGTGAAGGTTTTAATTGTACTTGTATCATCAAATATCATGAGCATAAGTTATGCAGGCTTTTGGAAATCATTAATATAATTATAGTAAATAACAATATCAGTGGCCCTAAAATTGATCATTGGGGGACGCCTCGTTTTATAGGTCAAGTCATTGTACCTCTTCTAGTCTTACAGACTGCTTACAGTTAGTTGAATATTATTGCTGTGAGCTCCATTCCAATGGTTCTTGGCTATCTCACTGATCGGTTTGTGTTAAAAATAGAATGCATGTTTGTCACACTTGCAACTCCCTAAATATTCCATTTCAGTTGTTAGTAAACAGTCAGGTGACACTTTTTCATATTCTATTAGAAACATGAATAAAAAAGATTACAAATAATGTTTTAAATCATTAATATTTGAATGACATAAAATTATTTGCACATCATAGACATCCCAAAAGGCATGACTAAATGACAGTCCACATTCGACTGGCAAGCTGCTAAAACTCATCCACTTCTACATAACAATAATAGTAATAACAAAAATAAAAATCTGATTGTCTGAGATAAAGTCCTTACTATGACTACCACTACCACCACCACACAAATATTTATTCATCTAAACAATCTGTCAGCCAAATGCAAACAATCACTCAGCCATATCTATCATGAAATGTTTGCAAGTGTGTACATCTATCATGAGAAACTGTAAACAAATGTGTGTTTTAAAGATCTCTGCACTGCTTGCATTCTGTATACATTCTGGGATAGTGTCCCAAAGTATTCCAATCTTGTAAGCAAATATACACTGGCCTAAAGACAAGTTGTACTTTTTGACAGGAATATTTGTGCAATTGCAAGTGTGACAATCATATACACTATTGTTTAACGTGAACGGATCAGTGAGGTAGCCAGGAGCCATTGGAATGGAGCTCACAGCAATACATCTAACACAATAATATGCAACTAACTGTAAGCAGTCTGTAAGACTAGAAGAGGTACAATGATATACTTTACCTATAAAACGAGGCGTCCCCCAATGATCAATTTTAGGGCCACTGATATTGTTATTTACTATAATTATATCAATGATTTCCAAAAGCCTGTATAACTTATGCTCATGATACTTGATGATACAAGTACAATTAAAACTTTCACAGATGACAGAAACACAGTGAATATTGAATATTTGATTAATAAAGACCTATAATAAACATAATATAGCTAAAACTACATACAGATGCATTAATTGTATTTTTTGTATAATGTCAATCCAACTCAGTTGAGTTGCCAATAAAACTTGTGTTATTATACAGTTCATTAAAATATTAATAAAACAAAAGTTTTTTCAAATGCCTAATAAATAGGTTGATGAAGTAACATTAACAATTGACAGTGTAGATATTGAGAGACTTAACCAGTTTAACATTCTGGGCTTTACTTTAATCTCGCATTTAAACTGGATTAAACATAATATTGATGAAATAGCAAACCGATGTTCTCGAACAATTGGACCTATAACTAGGTTAAAGTATATTATTCAAACTAGAATAAAAAGTTCACTCTATAATTCTATAATATTGCCTCACACTAATTACCATCTACTGATCTAGGGACACAAATGTAATTGAATAAACAAATTGCAAAAAACTTATAAGAATAATATTTTAAAATAAATATAGCTCCCACATAGAATTAATGTTTAAGCAAAGTTGAATACCAACTTATTGTAATTATATTATAATTTTATTATAAATATAAACATAAAACATTTACGCATACTTTCAAAATTGGCAGATAACACAAACCAGAAATATGCATAATCATTTCACACTGACACACAGCAGAACATCATATACATTTGTAAAAAAAAGTTTTAAAATAGTATGCCTCACACAATAAACAATACCTATATTTGTTTAATCAAAAGATAACCAATCACAATTTTAAAAAGACTGATATATTACGTAAAGCAGCATATTACACACAGGTGCAAACATACTTCTACTGTTATAAATTACTACATATGCAAAATAATATTGAATTAACATTAACTCTAGCAACACATTAAGCCATAAACGTATTATATTTTTACCACATATCCTCTACTTACAATATGCGTAAAGTAGCAAATGTTAATAAACAATACTCAGGAATATACATGCTCCTAAATACAATTGGGCTATCCGTAATGGTCCGTCAATGGAATTCAATAATTACATAAAAAATTGCTAATTTAAAAACCCAAAGTGGCCCCTAAGATAGTAACTATGTATTACTCATAATAGGGGCAAGTCAAATATTTTACAAACTAAATTTAAAATAACTATTGCATAGTTGCAGTTACAAAATAAATACATCTACTCTCGATTTATCCATCTTTCGATCTATTATATACATAAGAAAACATAAAGAACAGCGCCGAAACGACCAATATTTTACCTGTAGGTACTTAGATATACCACTTCGCCGATGCATTTCTGCGATTTTTTACCGGCCAGCCGAAGTGGCATTGCGATCCTAAATGCAAAAACGAAAAACGAATTCGTTTTTCTTACTTCACTTTTGAAAACGAAAAACGAATTCGTTTTTCGTTCGCAAATTTGAAAAACGAAAAAGGAATTCGTTATCCGTTTTTCGTTCGCAAATTTGAAAACGAAAAAGGAAAAAACGGTATATACATGGACCCTGTTTGAATAGCGTCGATGTGCGTTACAAGATCCTCATGTAAGAAAGCCAATAGCACTCTCACCTTCGATGGTGATGATAATAATAATAATAATAACAAGAACAAGTGTAAGAAAAATAATACTTTATGTTTAAGTTTAATTCCTGTACTCTGTTGAGCGGTGTCATTAATCGTATTCAACACTGGAACGTTATGTGCTAAATAAACCTAGCTAAAAGTATAAAGAAAATACATTTATAAACAAATTGAAATATACAAAAATAAACAAATTAATTAACCTAAATTGGCTACTTGAATTCAGTAAACGAATAAAAGTCCAATATAATTCGAAGTTGTAACGCGGAACGGGTAGCAACGCGCCGTCGGCAGATCGTAGGGCACGACGATAATTCACCAATAAGCGTCATTATTCAATGTGATCTTGCAGTGTCGCGCCAATTATTGACGTCAGCTGTGGAACGT
>OZ024864.1:5671922-5681922 GCA_964017155.1 Oasisia sp. SBJ-2009 | reverse complement strand
AATGAGGCGAGGAAGACCGAGACTGCGATGGAAGGACTGTGTGAAGAGTGACTTAGACTTAAGAAGAGAGGGAGAGGAATGAGGAACATAAAAAAAGCTGTTTAAAATGAGACCGCCATTTACCTTTACACCTTTACCTAATAGTATTGAGGATGTTAGTGGTATTTTTGAAATAACTGAATTTTAAACAGCTTTTTAATTGTATTAAGCATATAGACATTCAACAGATCAAATGTGATTCCAAATATACAAATGACATAGTTGTGGAAATTAGCGAAGTTGAAAATGCTATTAAATGCCTAGATATAAATAAGACTGATGGTATGGATGGTGTATATGCTGAACACCTTAAACATTGTGATAAGTGCATTGTGCCTTTACTTGCTATGTGTATAACTGGGTTTTTTTGTACATGGATTTTTACCTAGTTCTTTGTTATCTGTTGTATCTGTTGTGCTGGTTTCTATTTTCAAAGATAAATGTAGCAAGATTAACAGCAAAGACAATTATAGACCTATTGCATTAGCTAGTATTGTGTCAAAAATTGTTGAAAACATTATTGTTAGACAGAATGTCAGTTACGCGGTCAAAAATGACCAATCAGTTTGGATTTGAGAAAAAACATGGGACAGACTTGTGTATTTATGTCTTAAAGGAAGTTATTGACAGGCATAGGAGTCTAAATGGGTCTATGTTTACATGTTTTTAGATGCTTCTAAAGCCTTTGACAGAGTGAAACATTCTATCTTATTTCAAAAGTTGATTGACAGGGGAGTGCCTGGATATATTGTTAGACTGCTTATATATTGATATTCGAATCAGATTATGTGTATAAGATGGTCAGGCAAATTGTCGGAACATTTTGGTGTTACAAATGGTGTCAGGCAAGGTGGTATACTCTCACCACACCTTTTTAATATATATATATATATATATATATATATATATATATATATATATGGATGATTTAACCATAGCTTTAAACAAATGTAACACAGGGTGTGTAATACGTAGTACAACTATCAACCATCTTATGTATGCTGATGACTTGGTAATTCTGTCCCCATCTGTATCAAGACTGTCTGAACTGATGCAGGTATGTGGACTCTATGGGTTAAATCATGATATCAAGTACAACTCCAAGAAAAGTGCTGTGTTAATATTTAAAAGTAAATAATAAAATTATATGAAAAATGTTGATGTTCCATCATTTAAGATTAATGGTGAAACAATCCAGGAAGTGGATGTGAAATATTTGGGTCACTTTATTTCTAATACATTACATGATGACAAAGATATCTTACACCAATGCCAACAACTATATGCTAGGGGTAATATGCTATTGCGGACATTTTACATGTGTTCCACTGAAGTGAAGCTGACTTTGCTTAGAACTTTCTGCTCTCCCATGTATACTGCTCAGCTGTGGTGCAATTACACAGTAGCAAGTATACATAATCTTCATGTGGCTCACAATAATGTGTTTCACTTAATGCTAAGTCAGCCTAAATATTGCAGTGCCTCCACCATGTTTGTAGAATACCATGTACCAGATACTGGCAGATAGTAAAGCTGTAATTATAAACCTTGTATATAAATTCATGCGGAGACTTGATGCTCTTATAATAAGTTGGTAACTGCAATGATCAACAGTGATATAAAATGGCAATCCAGGATAAGATGACATTGGATCAAACTGTTGTATACTTATACATAATAGTTTTTGATTGAATGTACCATTGTGCAATGTTTTTTTCTCTATTTACCATGTGCAATACTTTTATATTTTTCTAGTCACTTGTATTTTTTATGTTTATGTGGACATCTGTATGTACTATGATAATCTGAAATAAAGATATTGAAAACACACACCACAAATAATGGCACCTTATGCACTGATGGCAGTGATGCAGGCCCGGGCTCACTCCTGTCGTTACTGTATCATTTCTACTCTACATAAACGTCTTAATTAATGCAACCCAATAGTTATATTCCGATGCCAATGACAACGTTACTTAATTAATATAATAATTACTATTATTTGTGATGAACTTTTGACGATGTCGATAATCTTATTACTGATAACTGGACTGGACTCGGCTCCTGTCCTGAGTCAGCACTGCCACTGACTGAGTCGACTCGAATTTAGCCTTTTTGAACACACCTTTTAAAGTATGCTTCAGCGCTGCTGAGCGTACCCTTCTCTGGACATCGTCATGCTTGGCTACTGCCAGGTGGTGCACGCCACTGCTCATATAATGTCTCAGATAACTGTAAAACATCTCGGAAACTACAAACTTTCGCCGGTTAACAAACTGGTTGACACGCGCATGCGCAGAAACGTCAATCGGAACGGTTTTAACGGTGGGTGCCGCGGGGTGGGAAACGTAAACATCCCGCATAGCAACCAAGGCCCTCAACTGACTCGCGCATGCGCAGAAACGTCAATCGGAATGGATTTAACGCCGGAAAAATGTAAGCGCTACAACGTGTTAGCTATACTTACATGTTCAAAAGGGCATAGCAAAAGTCATCCTCGCAAGCTAGGGCTGTTGTTCGTCAAGCAAAACTACAATTTTAATGGCAGCGACTCCTGGCGCGCGAGGACGGCACTGGCCGACATCGTGACATTTAGTAACTCGCGAGAACGAATTAATAACGTTAATATCGTCATATCGAAATAACAACCACGCTAGGGGTCGCTAGCGTATAAAGAAGATTACCGTAGCGACATGACACAGCGAATCTAAGACGTAAGTGTAGGGCATTGATTACATGTTTGGGAGAGTGTGTGCTCACATAATTACAACATGGTCACGTTTGACGTTTTGTCTGTTCAGTTCAGTTTTGTCATTGTTGAATTGCTTTTCTGGAATGTGATTACATCGCGACCGCGCTGAACATCAAATAGATATGTTGATAAACTGACTGTTGTTTGACCAACAGAGTTGGTATTTGATCATTTTAAGTGCTTTATTTATAATTGGTTAATTACAGAGAACCAGGGGACCTTCCTTTAAATGTGTCGACTCTGTGGCCGTTAATGGTTTTTTAATCGGCGTGACGATGTTTACAAATACTGTAGTGTATTTACTCTGCAAACAATACAACGTCCAAATTATTATTATAAAGCAAGGACGCCCGTCGACGTATTCCCACTTTATCGGCAAATTTCTTTGTTCTTCAGTGCGGCTGCGATATTTCCACATTCAAGACAAACAAACTCAGCTAACTTATTGATAATTCTTGCCTTCTTGGTTAGTTCCGAATAACAGGACAAAAAAACTTGTTTTTATTGGCAGGTGTCAATGTCACTCTGTTCGTGTAAATGCAAGCGATTGCTTACTGAAAACGTAAAACATGTACTAAAATTGCAATGTACGTTGTACGTAGCTAATACTAGCTATTGACAATACCGTGGTTAATTAAGATATAAAAAAATCCCTGACGTGATTTAACACGCCAGCTTCTGATATGGAGTCATAAGCACTACACATGCGCCACTGGGTTGAGAGGCACAGTGTATCTCCTCAAATAAACGAGTCGCCTACACTGTCAACATATACACTACCGGTTGAAATGTAGAACTGCGAACTGCTGTAGTGTATGTAGCACGTGCAATAATTACAAAACAAGACATAGTATTGGCAAACTCATCGACCATTTAATCAAAGAACACCACGTGCAATAAAACAGCAACAATTGATTAATGACGGATTGAATGATTCGTTTCAGAGTTTGCCAGTGGGAGTCCAAGAGTGACCCTTAAAACTGCGTTCCCTGGCCACATGTGTGGTGGAAGTATATACAGACACACAACACATGCAACTAAACATAATTACGCATACCTGTGCAATGTCCCGTGCATTAATAAGGCCTACGATACAACTGTTGTCACTGGTAATAAAAACCTAATCATTCCGGGTACTTGCTGTACAGTTTAAGATACCTTTACTCGTGATATGAAACCTCTGCGTTGAAATCTAACCTGTTCATTGCAACGTGCGTATTTGTAACTCACTGTCAACACACATCAGCGATAGCTGATTAGTGTTTTAAACACGGATTTTTATTGGCCTCATGATTATTTCATTTTACATAATTGTAGTTATGATATTGCTAGCATTGTTTTTTTATAATTCATGCAAAGAGCTATAAATCGTTAGATGTGGTACTATAGAAACGAAAATAATAACATCATTGTTGTTGAAAACAATGCAATACATATACTGTGAATTGCCTAGTGCAATACGAAATGCGCTAGTACAATCAGTGCCTAAATAATTAAGTAAGCAGGTGTAACACTTCCATAGCGCCTATATCCTTGACATTCAAGCTCAGACGCTCAACAAACAAAATCATTTGGCATAATCATAAACCGGGACAGGCAAGAGTCGTCATTGGAGCAGGGAACCGCCCAATATTTCTGGTGGAAAATCAATTTCAAACAAATATGTTTTGACCTTTTCACGAACGATGGCTATAGTTTCTGAAGATTGAGTAATTATTATTATATGGAGTTGGTTCCACGCTGTTGGCGCAACCACTGAGAAATCACGTTTGCCAATAGAGTTGAGCTTAGTTTTAGGCACAAAAAGTTGTTTGGAAAAGGATGATCTAAGGATGATCTAAGGATGATCATGAATTCGTGTCTGTAAGTTGCGTTCCATGCAAGTAAACGACTCCTCATTTAAACATCGAGGCTTTTTGTTAAAGAAAACCTACACGCCTACAACGGCACTGACCAGAAAGGCTACGACAGCGCCACCTATGACACACGGAGGTCGAGAAGCAGAGTTGTTGTCGTCTTCTGGCCTATATAAGGCGGCAGACACGACATTGGACACGTCGCTCACTCTGTGCACGCTGTGGTTGACCTTGAGGCCGAAGAACAAAGACTTGTCCTCGTGTGCAGCGGGAAAACGTATCACGAACGTCTCGACTTGGGACGCGTTTGCGGGCGAGGCCAGGTTGCCGGATATGACGTCATTCGCGCGGATTTTGGGGGCTTTCTCGAAAGACTGACGCAATATTTTGATATCGGTGCTGTAGCGGAGATCGTAGGACGACGCTGTGGGGAAAGAAGACAGGCGGGTGAGGAGGACTAGACTAGAACCGGCTAACTGTGTACACACGATCACGAGTACCTACTCGCATGATATACGCGTGACACGCATGGTCAAGTACACAAACACGCACACACAACACACACACACAAAAACTCACACACACGCACGCACGCACGCACGCACGCACGCACACACACACACACACACACACACACACACACACACACACACACACACACACACACACACACACACACACACACATACATGACTGAAAGGTATCTTGGTTGAAAGGTATTCGGCTACCTCAGTGTGACAATACCCAAAACGTGCACTCATGCCAATTACGGGCATTTCTGCAAAGAATATATCACAGTTTACACGAAAAATTAGTACTATAATATTTAATTATGTACATCATAATACCTAACCTAACAGAGGAGAAATAACGTTTACATGTGTTTCTTTCTGCCACCTGCATGCTGGGTTAACATACAATACAATCGCTGACAAACCCGCGTAGCACAACATCCACAACATCCGTCATGCGCAGTGGAACCACACTCTAAATATCACCTTCGGGATTGGACAAACCTAGCTGGGTCGCGAGGTGGCCCTGGTGGCCAGGTGGCCGTGTTAGCAAGATTAATTTCATACAGTTGGCTGTATTAGCGACGTAGAAATAATACTACAATTTACTGGTATAGCGCCCGAATCAATATAATTGCTCTCAGGCGCTTTACATAAATATAATACTAATAATAAAAATTGGATGATATTATTACAAATAAAATAAAACATTATATCTAAATAATCTAAATATAGGCCTATATACGAAATAGTAAAACTAAATAAGACGTTCGTTATATTACTTATTATTTCTCAGTATTCTAAAAATAAAAGTATATCATTATAAAAGTATAGCTAAAATGTCATAAACATTATTATTTTTAAACGCTAGCAATGTGATAATAATTGCGTAATAATGATATTATATCAATTGTATAACGTATAGGTAAGTGCAATTTTTATTTTAAAGTCCACATGGTCACATCACAGAAATGCTAATCTTAAAAGGTGTTTCTTTAGAAGTGCTTTGAACTGTGGCTGTGCAAAACGGCGATCACCGCGAGTGACCGTCTGCGAGGCAGGTACTGTCAATAGCGGCTACGACGCAGATCTCTGTCACTGATATGGTTGACGTTGTGTCAGTAATTCCGCGAGATAACACGGTGCTTGGTCATGCATCACCGAGTACATCGGGCGCACACAGACCGGTAACCATTGCAAAAACTGCAGCACATGTTTGATGTGGTCGTATTTGCACGTACGGCAGACGAGCCGGGCTGCGCAGTTTTGCACACGTTGCAAACGCTGCAGCATTGTCTGCGGAAGGCCTAGCAGTGAATTGTTATATTGATTGCATGGTCATAATATAACGCTCAGCCGGCAACTAAGGAAGGTTGCTTTACGATAAATGTAAAGGCTAGCAGCGTGAATGTTCTTACAGGTTCTTACAGGTCCTTTTCTAGCTTGTATTAGGCATTCGTGCCTCTTGTGCCAGCTCTGTCTTGAGCATTGTTTTGAGACTGTGCGCATGCGTCTATGGGTGACACAGTCCATAGTAGAGGTGGTGCAGTAAAATCTGTTTTTACAGGATAGGTTTTCCATAATTTATCAAGTTTTCTTCAAATGATTGGTCTACCATATCACCCCTAAGACGATGGTATGAAATACTGGGTAGGTTTAGTCTTTGTAGGCATTCTTTATAATCTAGTTATTTATATCCGGGAATTAATTTAGTTACTCTACTCTGAACATTTTCAAAAGAGTTCTTATATGTTTCACTAAATAAGGACTCCATACCAGGGGTTGAGATATCTTGAAGACATAAAGGGTGATAATGATACACCCGAAAAAAAGCCTGTTAGTCCAAACAATAATAAAACAGAGGAATAGGTTTTAAGAATATATAATTTATGTGTTATGTGTTGTATTTATTGTGTGTTTACTAAGTTGATTTGGAGACGATTTTGTTTTTGTAACTATATGTTTATTTGTCCGCCTTTTTGTTGGGAAAATTTAGGGTGGTTGTTAATTTATGGATCTATGATTTGGGAGCATATAGTTACACGTCTGTTTAGTGATTTTAGAATGTTTACTCGTCCGTTAAGATGGCATATTGACAACAGCTATAATGTGCAGAAATCAGTTATATCGTGCAGCGGGTAAAAAAGATAGACAACACCTGACGCATGCGCATATATCTAATGTGTTCATATATAAACTCCAGCAACACTCAGAAGGGCAGCCAATGCACACAAAACGTGTACTCTCAGTAACCCGTGTGAGTGAATCTTTCACCCTGGACAACAGTAGGTAAACACATCAATTGGTTAGCTTTACAAACGTGTTACATGCCAGCTTTACCTGTTTCCTGCTCCTCGAAATCTCCCACGGCCGTCCACTGGAGGTTCACCGTTTGTCTCTCGTACGAAGTCCCGTTCACCCTCAGGTCCTTCACTTGGCCGGGAGGGAAGGGGTACAGCAACCGCAGGTCTGGGTAGTTGGCACGGTGGGTCACCTTGATGAGCCCAGCGGCGGCACTGCGCTCAAAGGCCCCGACCTCCTCGTAGGCCGGGCCAGCGGCGTCTAGAAGAACGAGGCAACGGGCAGCTGTTAATGATGTTTGTTAACTGACAAAAGTTAAATAATAATTAACTTTATTTCAACACTGGTCTCCACCCTGTTTAATAATGTTTACATAGTCTCATAAAATACAACATAAATTATGTATACACATTTAAAATTTAAATTCAGGCTGATAGAATTGTTTTAGCAATTGACACTATGAAATCTTGTAAAAAAATATATAATAAATAAAATTTGATTCTTATAGCAAATATGGTACACTAAAATGTGAAATTTAAACAAACTAATAGATATAACATGTAAATAAATAATTATTAAAATCATAATGTCGCATAAAGCGAAGATGTATGTTTCTTTACTCAGAATCAGTCAGCGTAGTAACGTTTAATAGAAAGTCTGACAGATTCAAGCAATGGGTATTGCCGTCATCTCGATTCGTTTCAGCGATTTTCCCAATAACATATGTTTGTTGCTGACCATCCTGTGAGCAAACCCCTGTGGTCGTATCTTTCACACTGAACGTTGCAATGAGCTTACTAAAGTAACCGTGCAAACCTTTTTCTATTCACTAGTCTTAAGAACATAATAAATTATTAAATAATGATTTTGTAAAACCATAGGAACGGACTGCCTACTATAACGACGACTGCTGAAGTATGCCCTTGGGGAAAACACCATAGACTGAACCCATCTATACAAGAGGAACTATTGCTTTTCTCTTGCAGAACACCGACTTCAACGGGAGGGGTGGAGCAGCGATAGTGACGGTAGGACAAAATCAATCATACCAGTTTTGTAGCATTTTCCAACGTTTACCTAACCGTTGATTTTTTTTATTTACACCAAAAACGCAAATACGGTGAACTATTTCTCCACTAAGCATCACTGTTACAACTATCATTGTTATCTTTTTTGTAACTTCTTTTATAACAAGCATGACATCACGCATGCGCAACACGTACTTCCGTTGACAGCGGTAGGTAGACGGAATGCACGTGTTCCAGCCCGTGTCTGCACCCTTGCTGAGCCCTTGTCGGCTATCACTCGCACCCTCACGGGGTACTTGTCATCCTCCGGGAAACTGAAGAGGGCGGTTGTGTAGAAACCGTCTCCTTTGACAGCGTCGACGCCTACGGAACGTTAGTAAGTATGTAAGTAAGTAAGTATTTATGCTACGGGACTCCACCGTCTTTAGTAACAGTCCTTGCCCAAATGGACTTTCAGGGCATGTGTTGACTTTATTCACGGGCAACGGAAATAACAATGCTTATATTTAATCGTCATTCTCAGTCATGAGACCACGTGATACCATACGCCCAGCGACAAGTTTGTAGAGGAAATTATTATCTTTGTAGTAATATCAAAATATATTACATTGCACGATGGCAATTTCGGGGACGGCCTGAAACAACCATGTTTAATGTCGACATCCTGTCTTTCAACGACATCACCAGCGGTCGCTAAATGTCGCAACAAAGTGTGAAAAAAGTACATAAAATGGCGTCCAAAATGGGCACCGGTCAGAGAGGGTTAAAGCACTATTTGGTCAGTACGACACTAGTGTTTCATTCAAATATGGAATAAAAAGGTTCGGTTCACTTAGTCCTTGAAGTGGTCGTGTCTATTATTTCAATGCCAAGTATCAATCTGTCAAACCAGAGAATTGCTAATAATTATAATATATTTCGTATTATATATATATATATATATATATATATATATATATATATATATATATATATATCGGTGACCCCAGATGAATCTAAACGAAATGACCTTACCTATCCCGTCATCCTTCATCTGTTTCCATGGCAATGACCCAGCCTGAACTTCGACCTTTGCTCCAATTACACCGGCGTAGCCTCTCTTTACTTCGGCCGTCACGATTAACTTGAAAGTTGAGTTGTCTGAATGTGAATACAGGTTAATTCAGACAACCAAACTGTCATACTCTACACTCCCACACACATGCACTCACGGGCGCACGCAGGCACATAAGCAACACAGCATACAAACACAGGCCTATTATACATAAACTATATATGCAAATACACACACACCACACACCGCACACCGCACACCGCACACCGCACACACCACACACCACACACCACACACCACACACCACACACACCACACACCACACACCACACACCACACACCACACACGCGCACGCGCACGCGCACGCGCACGCGCACGCGCACGCGCACGCGCACGCGCACGCGCACGCGCACGCGCACGCGCACGCGCACGCGCACGCGCACGCGCACGCGCACGC
>OZ024864.1:5631922-5666922 GCA_964017155.1 Oasisia sp. SBJ-2009 | reverse complement strand
GGCCATGGATTTTATAGTCTGTGTTTGGAGCAGACAGTGCTTCCAAATGTTAGACAACTGTCACATATATCTGCCAACAAAGATGTAAGTATAATATTATGTTCATGTATTTATAACAACAGTGAAATGTGTTGCTCACAATTTATTGACAATGAAAATAACATTAGAGTAACCAGAACACCAAACATTTTATATAATACAAATGACATTTCATACAATGAAAACACCACATATTATTCCATAGTAGAAATATACCCAAAAAATTAGGTTTAACAGTAAATGATGTAGGATCATTCTAGAACATTTCGAGTAGCATGGCCAGTTGTCCACTATGTGAGAATTGAAAAAAGTTCCAGTGATTTTATAAAAACAGAACATGTATTCTATTGTATTTTCTACAATGATAATGGATCGAGTTACCTCCATTTTCATATGTCACCTGTCAACACAGTTCTTATATAGTGCAGTATCCAATCCTCAGACATGGGGTCAAATACATTTGTATTTGAAAGTATTTAAATAGTTTTAAGTAACTGTAATTGATGTTTAGTAATTAAATGTATTTGGATTCCTCAAGAGTATTTGTATTTAAATAAATGTCAACGTATTTGACCCCATGTCTGCTCGGCATTGTCCAAAGTGCTTTACACTTTACTCCCTGGCATACCTATTCAGTTAAACACCATCTCATGACTGTGGGAAGCATCCAGCCAAGCTGTAATTAATGAATCAAGACGGTTCGTGTTACAAATATCCACCACTGTCAATAGCCAGTTACTTGTTTACACAGCCGAGTGAATTGGAGCAATGACTGGTGAACAGACTTGCCCAAGGTTCGACACAGCAGCACATGGTTTCGTTCTCGTAGTTGAGAGTCTGAAGCCAAGTCCAAAGCTTTAAACCACTGTGCCACTATACATAGTTGATATATTTATTTAAGCCTTATTTTATTTCAGGAGTCCAAGTCGGCCATATACAGAGAATTTTACCCGGTGGATCCATGACAGGCTTGGTCGAAGGGTACAGAGAGTCATACCAGTGTATACCGGCCATAAGATCGAACTTCTGTGCTCTCAGCAGAGAACAAGATCTAGGATAACACTTGGCACTTGTTGACTGCTGCCCTTGCGAATTATCAGTTGATTTGTGAATAAGCAGTTGGATTGTCAATGAACAAATCAACTGACTCTTGACACCAGCAGACCTTCTTTCATTAGCTAGGGCATATCTGAACCAAGGATTGCAATTCTGACATGGACAGTCGTTGTGGGCAGCGGCCAGAGTTCTGACAAAGATGTAATTCACCATTCACTCATTCTTCCCACCACAGTGTGGTGGATCTGCAGGTAAACATACAGCTGTAGTGTCTTCTGCAGCTCCAATTACTTGCGTCTTGACCAGAAAACAGCCATGTTGTCAAGGTTCGCTAGGACGTGGCCGGACGTTCTTGCTAGAGCCATGGTTCCATCCTATAAATAAACAGGACATGCTGTACTGCTAAATATTTGTGTCATGTTGTATCTTATATACAGTGGCTTGTTATCAAGTGTGGTTGTCTTTAATAAAAAAAATTGTTATAATGACATTTAAGTGCTTCAGATTCTATTATCCAATAAACACAAACGTTGGCACCTCAAAATATCAATCGAACAGGAATATCTATGACAATGTATATTTTAACTGGCAAAATGTCATATTGACACATCACGCCAATGTGCATGGTGGATCATCTGACTTACTTGCTAAACTATTGGATTAAATTATTATTGAATTAGGTTAGTGATTTGCACTCTTATTGTGGGGAAGAAACTGGTACCAAATGTTTACCGACTGATCTTGTGGGATATCTACAAATCCTCGTTGACTCGTTCCATCTAGTATATTATGCTAGTCTGTTATTGGGGTGTGTTAATGTTTCTTCTTGTTTGCTGAGTGTGTCCCAATATTTCAAGAAACTCTACCTACCAATAAAGGCAATATTGCAAATTTGCAAAGTAATTTTTACAGTACATAAGTTATGTCTCATCATAGCTAATTATTCATCCTTTACTGTAAGCCTGTAACATGTCCTAGTATCAATGTATTAGTATCTGAACTGACACAGCACACAGAATTTGTAATTGTGTGTCTCGCTGAACGAATAACATGATTGAAAACAACATTCGCAATGCCAGTTTGTGATGTTTGAATAATATATTTACTGAAAAATATTGCAGGCATGCTGGCACATTCACAGTGGTCAACCTGAAAATAGGAACTGCGTAACTATGAAAGGCAGTATTTTTGAAAACTTATTTAGTGAATATTGTAAAACCTTAATTTATTCTTTAGACCTATTTATTTTAATGTTTTAAAGTATTTATTAAAATATTTCATTAAAGTAATTTTTAAGTTTATTCAAATAATCAAAGAAAATATGTTTTAATGTCTTAACATATTTAATTTACCTTTATAGATACATTTCAAATAAATTATTCTCTACTTTTTTAATTAATTTTTTATTTATGCTAATGTTTTAAATTATATATTATTTCAATCTATTTTAACAAATATATTTTGCATGTTTTATGTACCTATTTCAATCTGTATTGATTGCCCAGAGAATGAAATAAACCAACCAAAATCTAGGTGCTATATTATCGTTCATGCGAATTGATGGGGACATCTATGATCTGGCTTGCATTCAGCTGTGTTTTAATGTTACGGTCATGTTTAACACATGTAGCTTTACCTTATTTATATGCCTCTGTTCATGCAAACGTGATACCATTCAATGTAGGATAAAATAAAACTAATCATAATGAATAACAATAATAATATCGAACGGTTTAACTCGCTTGGACTTGGTCCTAGACCTAGTTAGCGGCTCCATGATCCCATGTCATGTACATACCTTCTAGAACGTTAACTGTGGTGGATGTTTATAAAATATATCAGTATGTACATAAGTCATAACGACAGACATCGCAATGTGTCTAATGGTACAAGATTTAAATAATTTAGACACAGAAGACTTAATATTTACTAACCTTCTTGCGCGCGCTGACTTGGCTACGGCGATGGAAGGTTTCGACCGGTAACCCGTTTCAACGACTATCGTTGGTGATTAAATATCGCGCCAATATCGTTTGCACAGCTCTAAATTTCAAAACTCGACGTCGCCAACGTTTCTGCGGATCTTGACCCACTATATACGATGAGAAACATCCCATTCGAAGCAAGGTTCTTCGAACGGATGTTCTTCTTCGAAGTTCGGGTATCTGACAACATTGTGTTTACAACGGCGATAAGCATTATTATGCGTCATCGGACACGTGACTTTAAGGCCGGTTCTGCGTGCTGAATGGTTAGACAACAGGAAGAGGCGGACCGGGGCGCGTTAATGGCCGCCTCTACGGAGCCGAGGATTTCAGTGAAATTATCCACTTTGAAATTATTTTACTAATAAACCACTGTCGTTAAAAATGTGATTACCGTTCAGAATGGTTGCTTTGTATTAGCTCTTTCACGTGCATATCACGTAATATTTCCCTTTTGGCTTCCTTTAAAAAACTCTTTTAACGTCGGACAATGAACTCTCTCAGGAGGGGTATTGTAGCGGAACGAAACGACCCCTCGCAGCGGGCATGGTGAAATGTGGGGCTACGTCATTACAAACACTTACCTCAACACCTGCCTTTAATCCAAGACCGATGCCTGTAGAGCCCCCTGGAGATATTGGTAGTAGTGCCACTAGTTGTTGCCTGACTCTTTGTGACGTGATCTCCGTTTGGCCCGCTATGACTTTCGCCGTGTCGCTAAAGGTGACGAGCCCAACCGAGTATCCCGTGGGAACGACTTTAAGCAGAAACTCGGCAACTGTCTGTCGCAATCTTTCTAATCTGGTGGCCTGGCAACATATGACCGATGAAAGTAATAATGTTATATTAACTAAAAATATGTATCATTTGAAAGGAAACAATATCTTACTAAGCTGTTTATTTTGTCCTGCTGCTGAAAAACTGCCGCATTGACCTTTAATCCGCGTGTCGGGAAGTATAGATGTCTTTATAAAAGATTCTACTTTCGAACGAATTGTCGGTGCGGGAAATTTACAGCAGTATTTTTCATCAGCAAGATTTTTCGCTACAACCCTATGCAAATTACAGATGGGATTACTTCCCATACGTTGTATATAGTTCTTCATCGTGTCTTTGTTATTAGAACGACACTTACCCCGTTATTTAGTTTTTTGCTCATGCTGCCGGACACGTCCAAGACCATCACGATTCGTTGGTTCTTCGCCTGCACGATGCGGAACGTGGGATTAGATTTCCGGGAACTCCCAATGGCGGGGCTGTTTCCTACAGCAAAACAGCGATTTTTTATCAGTGAATTTGCTTATTTATCTATCCGCGGAATTTCGTGTCTTTCTGCATCATTGAAAAGATAATTTTATCATTTACAACCATGTCGTTGGATGTCGGAAACATTCTGTATATAATTGTTTGAAAATCGTCATATTTTGCATGTGATCTAGTGGGCCCACTAGAATATTTCGTAGACTATGATGTTTTCCAAATTTGTCTAGGCGTGTTTTATATATTGGGGTTCAACATTTCAAAATAGTTCAAAAAGCTATGTGTGAGTACCTCGGCTAGTATATATATATATATACTTTTATATATATATATATATATATATATATATATATATATATATATATGTATATGTATATATAGATATATATGTATATATATATATATATATATATATATATATATATATATATATGTATATATAATGTATGTATATATGTATATATATAAGCATATATGTATGTATGTATGTATATATATATATATATATATATATATATATATATATATGTATATATAATGTATGTATATATGTATATATATAAGCATATATGTATGTATGTATGTATATATATATATATATATATATATATATATATATATATATATATATATATATATGACACACACACACACACACACACACACACACACACACACACACACACACACACACACACACACACACACACTCACTCACCGTTTTTGAAGTCTTCATGGTCACGCATGACCTCCCAGGCGCTGCGGCCGTTGCACAAATCGTTGTGGACGCTGGGAGCCTCGTCGTTGTGTAGTGTGTGCGGACTACTGGTGTCGTTGTCGCAGAATGTCCGCACCTGACACGGCAATGACAAGTAAGACTGTAAGAGGACGATATCCATACACAGTTACGCTATTGTTGGAACACTGTACCGTGTAAGTGTCTTTCATCCTTAACAACTATGCAAACATTTATATTTCTCTTAACTTTTTGAGCGAAAATGGTTATTTAATAAATACTGGATTATAGAGATTTCATGTTTGGTGATTGAGTAAATGCAAAAACGCATCCGGCGAGATGGCACCCTGACACCGCTGGGTTTACACAAAACAAAATCTGGTGTATGAAAATATATAGTCTTGTCGAGTCAGAGAACAACCGTCATAACGTGGGAAAAGAGATTTGGTTGTTCGTCCAATACTAACTGTTCAGATATGTTTTATATTTACTTCCACAATGATCAGTGCTATTAACAACGACCACTAGAGAGATTCCGTTGTGTCAAAAGAGCTTCGCTCCTACTTGTGCTTGAGATAACATACCTAACGTTACTACAAATCCAACTAAGTCTGACCAACTTACGCCCGACACGTTGTGGTAGAACATGATGGACGCCTCTACGCCAGCGTCGGTGTTCGCTTTGAAGTAACACGTGCTTGTTGGCAGTCCAGTGTTCCTGTCGCGCTTACATTTGCCTCCAGTGACGTAATCGACATTTGCACCCTTCATGAACTTGCCACACTTCACGGCTGTCACGTCGCCGCTAGAGTCGCGGTAGAACCCAGGGTAGCCGGTGACCGGGTACTCGTCCCTCAGTCCCCACCGCAAGTGTCCCCACTCGTGGACGATCGTCGGCCCTGGCAGAATGCAAATCTACGTACATATACGAATATGGCAATACGTCCAGGGGCTCTAGCCAAAAACTACAATTAAGCACCAGAAACGAAAATAAATAATGTATGTTGGTCTAAATAACAACAATATAATTATGTTTGTGTCTATGTCGTTTTTGCTAATATTAGTTTCGTGATGTGAATTCCGACAAACAAAGTGGTAATTCTTTCGAATTACATGTTCATCCATCGTGTGAAAACTGCATTGTCAATGCCACAGAGCTGGCGGCAAGGAAAATTATATTTGAGTGATACTCGTTCAAACCTGACTTGTTTGACGTAATACTGATTCCGCGTCACTCCAGGTGTATACTTTTATTTACGTTATAATAAATACAGCGTACAAAATGATACCTGGATAACCGAATTTGCCGATCAAGTCCGACACTTTCTCCGTCAACATGTAGCCTACTGGGATTACAATGTAGTCCCCCGGTTGGCCGCATTCACCGGACATTCGAGTCGTTGGCGAGTCCACCTCAAGTCCGTCAACGACGACGTTGGCCGAAGTGAATGTCTCGAACGTTGCCGCGTCATAATCGTCACGGTTGGTCCAACTCTGAGGGTCACACGCAACGACCGACGTTACAGCATTATGATTGTAACTTAATGACTGAATAAATGAAGAATTAAAAGAAACGAACGAACGAACGGACGCACGCATGCACGCACGCACGCACGAACGCACGAACGCACGAACGCACGAACGCACGAACGAACGAACGAACGAACGAACGAACGAACGCACGAACGCACGAACGAACGAACGAACGAACGAACGAACGAACGAACGAACGAACGAACGAACGAACGAACGAACGCACGAACGAACGAACGAACGAACGAACGAACGAACGAACGAACGAACGAACGAACGAACGAACGAACGAACGAACGAACGTTGGTGAGTATCACATATGTGTCTGCGCCATGTGTCGTTGGCGAATGCTGTCCAGCCGGCTATGAATCTGACTGGCTTCTCCTTGTGTTGGTGTTGTTTCTCGTGCTCTATTACTGCCCAGTGTAGCTCTCGACGTTATCTGTCTAGTGCCGCTAGCATTTGTTGTAGTTAGTGTGGTATATTAACGCATAAGACTATGTTCTTGGCGATGCAAAGTTGACTGTGATATTCTTCACCTGTCCTTCAAGCCTCTGTTTTACATTCGCTTTGGAAATGAATGAGTTATAGCGTTGCATATGACGCTGTACAACACCGTTGGACATACATGTATAACCAAACGTGCAATAAACGTAGACAGCACATACCTTCGGAACAAGGATGGTGAATTTACGGAAGTAGACGCGGTTTTTTGTTGCCGTGAACAGATCATCAGACGCTTGGGTGAAGAAATCCTAAAAGATTATATCAGTTTAAGGAGCCAGATAACAACAATCTTTGTTTATTCTAGACCCCGATGGTAGAATAAAATAAAATAAAATACTTATCGAAAAATCTTGATATATGCACATGATGCGCTAACTAAATCGAAAAATATTTCTTGTCGTGCCTTATTACACTGGTGCAGTTGATCTAACCAATTGATTTAAATATTAGAAATCAGTGGAAATAGTGTAAAAAGGCTGTGTTATCTGATTTTTCTAGATTGTATATCCTATAGCAGAAAGGATAAGTTAATCGGTACGTCACAATTAGCATTATACTTTATTTCAGGAAACTTAATAACTATAAATACTCATTTACATAGTTGATTTTTTCTTGCAATGTTGTGCAATTGAATTATAGATTAATCTATATTGACAATAACTCTACAAATATGCTTACACTGATGGTAAATAAGACTGTAACTAGCAAGATAACCTGACATGTCACAGCGATCTAATTGTGATAAAGTAAAGAGAACCCAAAGAATTATTGAATCGACGTAGCAACATTAATCCATGTTTATGTAGAATATTATTGAAAACTCTAGCGCGCCAATAGAACTCGCAAATAGAATGTCGCTGAAATGTGTCATCGTTAGTGTAAGCATATTAGATCTTGTTTAGTCTGAAACTTTAATCACGTTTTGGACAAAAAAAACATCCTAAGTTATTGTTCTTCGCTCTACAATCAGCTGCGTCTGGTCGGCAGAATTCGTGATTAATTCTACATTCGTCCGTATCACAAACAACTAAACAATAATTGTCAGATGGATGCAATTTGTTTATACAAACACTGGTTGGACCACATCAACATTTATCCTGGCTACTGTTGACAACCAGAATACCTTAACACACCCGCTATCTCACTTGTTTGTATGCTACATAATACGCGTGTCTATCGTCGCCCATCACACAACTGCTGCCTACTCGGGCTCCGTGCAGTTATTGCCGACGTGCCTACCTTCAGCCGACGTAAGACGGTATCGCTTTTAGAAACCGGCACCGTCTCCGCAATAGCGATGAGGATGTCCTCGTAGCCGTTGTTGACCAGTTTGATGTTGGCGCGTGTGGAATCGGCGAGCGACTGATCAAGAACGGACATGACCACCATGACGATGACCACAGCGATAGCCACTCTCGACATAGTGTAGTGAGAGCGGACCTCAACGGAGACGACAGCAGAGGCACAGACCTTGAGACCAAGTGGACCTGTGCTCGAGACAGCGGATATGACGTCTTAGTTAGCGACAAGGCTGGCTTTATAGTCGAGTGTGACGAGGATGGTCCTCCCACTTTGCCAAAACGCCTGCAGAGAATTGTCGAAATGACAGCCCAATAACCAACCGGGACACACCGAATACCGCGGTCTTTGAAGCTTCGTAACGAACAGGCACGTCAGCTTTGTTAACGGCCAGTAAGGGCGTGTACGACGTGTGTCTTCGTGCGCGCATGTGCATGGGTGGTCGAGCGAATGAGCATGCGCGTGCGCGCGTGTGTTTGGTACGTGAGGGCTTGGCGCGTGCCGCGCGTGACTCAAATATAAATATAACGATGTCTTCTTGGATTCTCGCCAGAACACGTCCACTGTAACAGATAAGACCTCTTGTCTGTTAGACAAAAAAACATTGCACTATCATGCAGACATAGATGTATTCATAAAATGCAGTAAGCAGAGACGATATTATTTTGTTTGCTTTTGTGGAACGCAGAAATATTGTGGCTTGGAATATCGGATACCCACTCAAGAATATCAGTAGTTTCAAATCTCAGATAATTTATCTGACGTTATATGGCTAAATGATTCCCAGATAAGGCTACCTGTTGTCGGTCTGGAGGTCAAGTAGATAGACCGATGCATTCAATGATTCTTTTCGTATTTAAAGTGCATTTATGCGGAATCCCAAATGCCACGAACGTGTACACAGATGGTGTTTGCTATAATGAGTATTTCGCTGGGGGAGACGAAACGTGTGAACGTCGCGGACGGACGGACGGACGGACGGACGGACGGACGGACGCACGCACGCACGCACGCACGCACGCACGCACGCACGGACGCACGGACGCACGGACGCACGAGACGCACGCACGGACGCACGGACGCACGGACGCACGGACGCACGGACGCACGGACGCACGGACGCACGGACGCACGGACGCACGGACGCACGGACGCACGGACGCACGGACGCACGGACGCACGGACGCACGGACGCACGGACGCACGGACGCACGGACGCACGGACGCACGGACGCACGGACGCACGGACGCACGGACGCACGGACGCACGGACGCACGGACGCACGGACGCACGGACGCACGGACGGACGGACGGACGGACGGACGGACGGACGGACGGACGGACGGACGGACGGACGGACGGACGGACGGACGGACGGACGGACGGACGGACGGACGGACGGACGGACGGACGGACGGACGGACGGACGGACGGACGGACGGACGGACGGACGGACGGACGGACGGACGGACGGACGGACGGACGGACGGACGGACGGACGGACGGACGGACGGACGGACGGACGGACGGACGGACGGACGGACGGACGGACGGACGGACGGACGGACGGACGGACGGACGGACGGACGGACGGACGGACGGACGGACGGACGGACGGACGGACGGACGGACGGACGGACGGACGGACGGACGGACGGACGGACGGACGGACGGACGGACGGACGGACGGACGGACGGACGGACGGACGGACGGACAGAGGACGGACGGACGGACGGACGGACGGACGGACGGACGCACGCACGAACGCACGCACGCACGGACGGACGGACGGACGGACGCACGCACGCACGCACGGCCGGACGGACGGACGGACGGACGGACGCACGCACGCACGGACGCACGGACGCACGGACGCACGGACGCACGCACGGACGCACGCACGGACGCACGCACGGACGCACGCACGGACGCACGGACGCACAGACGCACGCACGGACGCACGCACGGACGCACGGACGCACGCACGGACGCACGCACGGACGCACGCACGGACGCACGCACGGACGCACGGACGCACGCACGGACGCACGCACGCACGCACGCACGGACTCACGCACGGACGCACGCGCGGACGCACGCACGGACGCACGCACGAACGCACGAACGCACGCACGCACGAACGCACGCACGAACGCACGCACGGACGCACGGACGCACGCACGGACGCACGCACGCCCGGACGCACGCACGCACGGACGAACGGACGGACGGACGCACGGACGCACGCACGCACGCACGCACGGACGCACGGACGCACGGACGCACGGAAGCACGGACGCACGGACGCACGGAACGCACGAACGCACGGACGGACGCACGGACGCACGGACGGACGCACGCACGCACGCACATACATATATATATATATATATATATATATATATATATATATATATATATATATATATATATATATATATATATAATTATATTATACATAGATGGATTGCCTCCGAAGGGACATGCAGGAACTGCGGACCACCCAGAGGACGCCCAGGACAGAGCCTACTGGAGAGCAAGAATTCCAGCCGCTGATCCGACCTCGTGGCTAAAAGCGAAGAAGAAAAAGATACACACACTGTGTGTGTGTGTGTGTGTGTGTGTGTGTGTGTGTGTGTGTGTGTGTGTGTGTGTGTGTGTGTGTGTGTGTGTGTGTGTGTGTGTGTGTGTGTGTGTGTGTGTGTGTGTGTGTGTGTGTGTGTGTGTGTGTGTGTGTGTGTGTGTGTGTGTGTGTGTGTGTGTGTGTGTGTGTGTGTGTGTGTGTGTGTGTGTGTGTGTGTGAATCCTGGAAAGTTTGGTGCCCGATGTGTGAGCGGTGTATGAGGGAAGCTTTACATTTCCACACATCCACATACGCAAGCTCGAGTCTAGATAGCACGTGTGTGCGTGTGCGCGTGTGCGCGTGTGCGCGTGTGCGCGTGTGCGCGTGTGTGTGTGTGCGTGTATGTGTGTGTATGTGCTTGTGTGTGTGTGTGTGTGTGTGTGTGTGTGTGTGTGTGTGTGTGTGTGTGTGTGTGTGTGTGTGTGTGTGTGTGTGCGTGCGTGTGTATATACACACAATTTATTATTATATTAATAAGTAATGGTTAAGAATAATATCACCAATCTGCCCCACGTATACCGAAACCAGCAGTCGACCTAAGTCGATCCTTGCGGCATTCCAGCTACCACCATTCCAGCTAACACCTGACCAAACTTGCTCAGCTCCACTCCCTGTGTCAATGGTCACCTCCCGCTGCGTGGCAGATACTTATCTTAATCAGACTTTATTCGATACCTGCGGCACATCATTTAAACGGCGCTTGTTTGTAATTAACATGTCCCACAGAGTAATATCTAATGACATGCAGCAGACAGTGTTGTTACTGTTCTATTGTACCGTTGGTAACACATCACCGTAGCAGACAATTAAGGCGTCACACACAGACGGACTGGCGACATTTATACTTCACGCTCGGTAGGTTAATAACTAAATTCGTACGCACGCACGCACGCACGGACTCACGCACGGACGCACGCGCGGACGCACGCACGGACGCACGCACGAACGCACGCACGAACGCACGCACGCACGAACGCACGCACGAACGCACGGACGCACGGACGCACGCACGGACGCACGCACGCCCGGACGCACGCACGCACGGACGAACGGACGGACGGACGCACGGACGCACGCACGCACGCACGCACGCACGGACGCACGGACGCACGGACGCACGGACGCACGGACGCACGGACGCACGGACGCACGGAAGCACGGACGCACGGACGCACGGACGCACGGAACGCACGAACGCACGGACGGACGCACGGTTTCTGTTACATCATACTAGGAAAATCAGATCATATATATCTTGTGTAATAGCTTTCTTGTCTTAGCAGACCAATTTAATATTGAGTTTACCACAATGCTATAGACACACAGTCTATCTATGTCCGGCCAAGTGTGTCACACTCTCGGACGGTGTCGTGGTCTGTCTGTGTCCGGCCAAGTGTGTCACACTCTCGGACGGTGTCGTGGTCTGTCTGTGCCCGGCCACGTGTCCCACCCTCTCGGACGGTGTCATGGTCTATCTATGTCCGGCCACGTGTCCTACACTCTCGGAAGATGTCATGGTCTGTCTGTGTCCGGCCACGTGTCTCACGCTATCGGTCGGTGTCATGGTCTGTCTGTGTCCGGTCACGTGTCTCACGCTCTCGGTCGGTGTCATGGTCTGTCTGTGTCCGACCACGTGTCCCAAAATCTAGGATGGTGTCATAGTGTATCTGTGTCCCGTCACGTGTCCCACACTCTCGGGCGGTGTCACGGTCTGTCTGTGTCCGTTCACGTGTCTAAAAACTCTCGGAGAGTGTCATGGTCTGTCTGTGTCCGGCCACGTGTCCCACACTCTCTGACGGTGTCACGGTCTGTCTGTGTCCGGCCACGTGTCTCACACTCTCGGAGGTGTCATGGTCTGTCTGTGTCTGGCCATGTGTCCCATACCCTCGGACGGTGTCATGGTCTGTCTGTGTCCGGTCACGTGTCCCACAATCACTCACTGTGTCACGGTCTGTCTGTGTCCGGTCACGTGTCCCACACTCTCGGACAGGGTCATGGTCTGTCTGTGTCCGGTCACGTGTCCCACAATCACTCACGGTGTCACAGTCTGTCTGTGTCCGGTCACGTGTCTCACACTCTCGGACGGTGTCATGGTCTGTCTGTGTCCGGCCACGTGTCCCACACTCTCGGACGGTGTCATGGTCTGTCTGTGTCCGGCCACGTGTCTCACCCTCTCGGACGGTGTCATGGTCTGTTTGTGTCCGGCCACGTGTCTCATACTCTCGGACGGTGTCATGGTTTGTATGTGTCCGGCCACGTGTCTCACACTCTCGGACGGTGTCATGGTCTGTCTGTGTCCGGCCACGTGTCTCATACTCTCGGACGGTGTCATGGTCTGTATGTGTCCGGCCACGTGTCTCACACTCTCGGACGGTGTCATGGTCTGTCTGTGTCCGGCCACGTGTCTCACACTCTCGGACGGTGTCATGGTCTGTCTGTGTCCGGCCACGTGTCTCACACTCTCGGACGGTGTCATGGTCTGTCTGTGTCCGGCCACGTGTCTCACACTCTCGGACGGTGTCAAGGTCTGTCTGTGTCCGGCCACGTGTCTCACACTCTCGGACGGTGTCATGGTCTGTCTGTGTCCAGCCACGTGTCTCACACTCTCGGACGGTGTCACGGTCTGTCTGTGTCCGGCCACGTGTCTCACACTCTCGGTCTCGGACGGTGTCATGGTCTGTCTGTGTCCAGCCACGTGTCTCACACTCTCGGACGGTGTCATAGTCTGTCTGTGTCCGGCCACGTGTCTCACACTCTCGGACGGTGTCATGGTATGTCTGTGTCCGGCCACGTGTCTCACACTCTCGGACGGTGTCATGGTCTGTCTGTGTCCGGCCACGTGTCTCACACTCTCGGACGGTGTCATGGTATGTCTGTGTCCGGCCACGTGTCTCACACTCTCGGACGGTGTCATGGTCTGTCTGTGTCCAGCCACGTGTCTCACACTCTCGGACGGTGTCACGGTCTGTCTGTGTCCGGCCACGTGTCTCACACTCTCGGACGGTGTCATGGTCTGTCTGTGTCCAGCCACGTGTCTCACACTCTCGGACGGTGTCATGGTCTGTCTGTGTCCGGCCAGGTGTCTCACACTCTCGGACGGTGTCATGGTATGTCTGTGTCCGGCCACGTGTCTCACACTCTCGGACGGTGTCATGGTCTGTCTGTGTCCGGCCACGTGTCTCACACTCTCGGACGGTGTCATGGTATGTCTGTGTCCGGCCACGTGTCTCACACTCTCGGACGGTGTCATGGTCTGTCTGTGTCCAGCCACGTGTCTCACACTCTCGGACGGTGTCATGGTATGTCTGTGTCCGGCCACGTGTCTCACACTCTCGGACGGTGTCATGGTCTGTCTGTGTCCGGCCACGTGTCTCACACTCTCGGACGGTGTCATGGTCTGTCTGTGTCCAGCCACGTGTCTCACACTCTCGGACGGTGTCACGGTCTGTCTGTGTCCGGCCACGTGTCTCTCACTCTCGGACGGTGTCATGGTCTGTCTGTGTCTGGCCACGTGTCTCACACTCTCGGACGGTGTCATGGTCTGTCTGTGTCCGGCCACGTGTCTCTCACTCTCGGACGGTGTCATGGTCTGTCTGTGTCTGGCCACGTGTCTCACACTCTCGGACGGTGTCATGGTCTCTCTGTGTCCGACCACGTGTCTCACACTCTCGGACGGTGTCATGGTCTGTCTGTGTCTGGCCACGTGTCTCACACTCTCGGACGGTGTCATGGTCTGTCTGTGTCCGACCACGTGTCTCACACTCTCGGACGGTGTCATGGTCTGTCTGTGTCTGGCCACGTGTCTCACACTCTCGGACGGTGTCATGGTCTCTCTGTGTCCGGTCACGTGTCCCAAACTCTCGGACGATTTCATGGTATGTCTGTGTCCGACCACGTGTCCCAAACTCTCGGACGGTGTCATGGTCTGTCTGTGTCTGGCCACGTGCCTCACACTCTCGGACGGTGTCATGGTCTGTCTGTGTCCGGCCACGTGTATCACACTCTCGGACGGTGTCATGGTCTGTCTGTGTCTGGCCACGTGTCCCATACTCTCGGACGGTGTCATGGTCTGTCTGTGTCTGGCCACGTGTCCCATACCCTCGGACGGTGTCATGGTCTGTCTGTGTCCGGCCACGTGTCTCTCACTCTCGGACGGTGTCATGGTATGTGTGTGTCCGGCCACGTGTCTCACACTCTCGGACGGTGTCATGGTCTGTCTGTGTCCGGCCACGTGTCTCACACTCTCGGACGGTGTCATGGTCTGTCTGTGTCTGGCCACGTGTCTCACACTCTCGGACGGTGTCATGGTCTGTCTGTGTCCGGCCACGTGTCTCTCACTCTCGGACGGTGTCATGGTCTGTCTGTGTCTGGCCACGTGTCTCACACTCTCGGACGGTGTCATGGTCTCTCTGTGTCCGACCACGTGTCTCACACTCTCGGACGGTGTCATGGTCTGTCTGTGTCTGGCCACGTGTCTCACACTCTCGGACGGTGTCATGGTCTGTCTGTGTCCGACCACGTGTCTCACACTCTCGGACGGTGTCATGGTCTCTCTGTGTCCGGTCACGTGTCCCAAACTCTCGGACGATGTCATGGTATGTCTGTGTCCGACCACGTGTCCCAAACTCTCGGACGGTGTCATGGTCTGTCTGTGTCTGGCCACGTGCCTCACACTCTCGGACGGTGTCATGGTCTGTCTGTGTCCGGCCACGTGTCTCACACTCTCGGACGGTGTCATGGTCTGTCTGTGTCTGGCCACGTGTCCCATACTCTCGGACGGTGTCATGGTCTGTTTGTGTCCGGCCACGTGTCTCATACTCTCGGACGGTGTCATGGTTTGTATGTGTCCGGCCACGTGTCTCACACTCTCGGACGGTGTCATGGTCTGTCTGTGTCCGGCCACGTGTCTCATACTCTCGGACGGTGTCATGGTCTGTATGTATCCGGCCACGTGTCTCACACTCTCGGACGGTGTCATGGTCTGTCTGTGTCCGGCCACGTGTCTCACACTCTCGGACGGTGTCATGGTCTGTCTGTGTCCGGCCACGTGTCTCACACTCTCGGACGGTGTCAAGGTCTGTCTGTGTCCGGCCACGTGTCTCACACTCTCGGACGGTGTCATGGTCTGTCTGTGTCCAGCCACGTGTCTCACACTCTCGGACGGTGTCACGGTCTGTCTGTGTCCGGCCACGTGTCTCACACTCTCGGACGGTGTCATGGTCTGTCTGTGTCCAGCCACGTGTCTCACACTCTCGGACGGTGTCATGGTCTGTCTGTGTCCGGCCACGTGTCTCACACTCTCGGACGGTGTCATGGTATGTCTGTGTCCGGCCACGTGTCTCACACTCTCGGACGGTGTCATGGTCTGTCTGTGTCCGGCCACGTGTCTCACACTCTCGGACGGTGTCATGGTATGTCTGTGTCCGGCCACGTGTCTCACACTCTCGGACGGTGTCATGGTCTGTCTGTGTCCAGCCACGTGTCTCACACTCTCGGACGGTGTCACGGTCTGTCTGTGTCCGGCCACGTGTCTCACACTCTCGGACGGTGTCATGGTCTGTCTGTGTCCAGCCACGTGTCTCACACTCTCGGACGGTGTCATGGTCTGTCTGTGTCCGGCCACGTGTCTCACACTCTCGGACGGTGTCATGGTATGTCTGTGTCCGGCCACGTGTCTCACACTCTCGGACGGTGTCATGGTCTGTCTGTGTCCGGCCACGTGTCTCACACTCTCGGACGGTGTCATGGTATGTCTGTGTCCGGCCACGTGTCTCACACTCTCGGACGGTGTCATGGTCTGTCTGTGTCCAGCCACGTGTCTCACACTCTCGGACGGTGTCATGGTATGTCTGTGTCCGGCCACGTGTCTCACACTCTCGGACGGTGTCATGGTCTGTCTGTGTCCGGCCACGTGTCTCACACTCTCGGACGGTGTCATGGTCTGTCTGTGTCCAGCCACGTGTCTCACACTCTCGGACGGTGTCACGGTCTGTCTGTGTCCGGCCACGTGTCTCTCACTCTCGGACGGTGTCATGGTCTGTCTGTGTCTGGCCACGTGTCTCACACTCTCGGACGGTGTCATGGTCTGTCTGTGTCCGGCCACGTGTCTCTCACTCTCGGACGGTGTCATGGTCTGTCTGTGTCTGGCCACGTGTCTCACACTCTCGGACGGTGTCATGGTCTCTCTGTGTCCGACCACGTGTCTCACACTCTCGGACGGTGTCATGGTCTGTCTGTGTCTGGCCACGTGTCTCACACTCTCGGACGGTGTCATGGTCTGTCTGTGTCCGACCACGTGTCTCACACTCTCGGACGGTGTCATGGTCTGTCTGTGTCTGGCCACGTGTCTCACACTCTCGGACGGTGTCATGGTCTCTCTGTGTCCGGTCACGTGTCCCAAACTCTCGGACGATGTCATGGTATGTCTGTGTCCGACCACGTGTCCCAAACTCTCGGACGGTGTCATGGTCTGTCTGTGTCTGGCCACGTGCCTCACACTCTCGGACGGTGTCATGGTCTGTCTGTGTCCGGCCACGTGTCTCACACTCTCGGACGGTGTCATGGTCTGTCTGTGTCTGGCCACGTGTCCCATACTCTCGGACGGTGTCATGGTCTGTCTGTGTCTGGCCACGTGTCCCATACCCTCGGACGGTGTCATGGTCTGTCTGTGTCCGGCCACGTGTCTCTCACTCTCGGACGGTGTCATGGTATGTGTGTGTCCGGCCACGTGTCTCACACTCTCGGACGGTGTCATGGTCTGTCTGTGTCCGGCCACGTGTCTCACACTCTCGGACGGTGTCATGGTCTGTCTGTCCGGTCACGTGTCTCACACTCTCGGACGGTGTCATGGTCTGTCTGTGTCCGGCCACGTGTCTCACACTCTCGGACGGTGTCATGGTCTGTCTGTGTCCGGCCACGTGTCTCATACTCTCGGACGGTGTCATGGTCTGTATGTGTCCGGCCACGTGTCTCACACTCTCGGACGGTGTCATGGTCTGTCTGTGTCCGGCCACGTGTCTCACACTCTCGGACGGTGTCATGGTCTGTCTGTGTCCGGCCACGTGTCTCACACTCTCGGACGGTGTCAAGGTCTGTCTGTGTCCGGCCACGTGTCTCACACTCTCGGACGGTGTCATGGTCTGTCTGTGTCCAGCCACGTGTCTCACACTCTCGGACGGTGTCACGGTCTGTCTGTGTCCGGCCACGTGTCTCACACTCTCGGACGGTGTCATGGTATGTCTGTGTCCGGCCACGTGTCTCACACTCTCGGACGGTGTCATGGTCTGTCTGTGTCCGGCCACGTGTCTCACACTCTTGGACGGTGTCATGGTCTGTCTGTGTCCAGCCACGTGTCTCACACTCTCGGACGGTGTCACGGTCTGTCTGTGTCCGGCCACGTGTCTCTCACTCTCGGACGGTGTCATGGTCTGTCTGTGTCTGGCCACGTGTCTCACACTCTCGGACGGTGTCATGGTCTGTCTGTGTCCGGCCACGTGTCTCTCACTCTCGGACGGTGTCATGGTCTGTCTGTGTCCGACCACGTGTCTCACACTCTCGGACGGTGTCATGGTCTGTCTGTGTCTGGCCACGTGTCTCACACTCTCGGACGGTGTCATGGTCTCTCTGTGTCCGGTCACGTGTCCCAAACTCTCGGACGATGTCATGGTATGTCTGTGTCCGACCACGTGTCCCAAACTCTCGGACGGTGTCATGGTCTGTCTGTGTCTGGCCACGTGCCTCACACTCTCGGACGGTGTCATGGTCTGTCTGTGTCCGGCCACGTGTCTCACACTCTCGGACGGTGTCATGGTCTGTCTGTGTCTGGCCACGTGTCCCATACTCTCGGACGGTGTCATGGTCTGTCTGTGTCTGGCCACGTGTCCCATGCCCTCGGACGGTGTCATGGTCTGTCTGTGTCCGGCCACGTGTCTCTCACTCTCGGACGGTGTCATGGTATGTGTGTGTCCGGCCACGTGTCTCACACTCTCGGACGGTGTCATGGTCTGTCTGTGTCCGGCCACGTGTCTCACACTCTCGGACGGTGTCATGGTCTGTCGGTCCGGTCACGTGTCTCACACTCTCGGACGGTGTCATGGTCTGTCTGTCCGGTCACGTGTCTCACACTTTCGGACGGTGTCATGGTCTGTCTGTGTCCGGCCACGTGTCTCACACTCTCGGACGATGTCATGGTCTGTCTGTCCGGTAACGTGTCTCACACTTTCGGACGGTGTCATGGTCTGTCTGTGTCCAGCCACGTGTCTCACAATCTCGGACGATGTCATGGTCTGTCTGTCCGGTAACGTGTCTCACACTCTCGGACGGTGTCATGGTCTGTCTGTGTCCAGCCACGTGTCTCACAATCTCGGACGGTGACATAGTCTGACTGTGTCCAGCTACATTTTCCCGGGCATGGTAAACTATCCAGGTTACATTACTGCGCATGCGCGATAAATGTAAAAAATTATCAAAGTGCAGAGAAACGCATAGTCTCGCTTAACCGACTGTCGCTCGGCTGCGTAACTTTGCGAGAAGACAGTCTGGTGACTTTACCGGCTTTAAATGCTATCCTGACGGCATTCCTATTTTACAGGCATCTACAAATTTGTATTTTCATTATTTTAGTGTTAATATAAGTTTAATTTTGAATAGCTTTTATAAGAGAGCATTATCTGATAAAAAGTTGTCCTTTTTTTAATAGTCAAGTGAATGGAAGCAGTCTTTGTCGCATCGCGACCGACAACATGATGATTTCAAATTTGGCCTGAGAACCAATCAGCGTCTCTATTTTCCCGGGCTGAGTTGAGGGGCTGAAAAGTTCCGCCACCTCGCGGAGTCTGGATATTTTTAACGTACAGCGAGTTCCATAGTGCAGATAATAGACACGATTATAGGTCGTCTCTTAGGGGATTTCCATTTTACATCGTTATGGTTTGATAAGTACTTATATCTGACACATTTTCTAAATGTACATATTCATAACACATGTATATGTTTGCCCTAAACAGGTTGTACTGCGCGAAAAATAACACTCTTCGTTATTAGTCAAGATCGCCAAACAGAAGTAATGTCATGGTAACCACCATAATAATCGATTACAATTCATGATTTCCGTGATCATTGTCACCGGCAAAGTGTTCCATTGTTTCTGCTTGTAATAATCCGTCGGACAATATAACTTAAATACGCTATTTGGGAGCAGTTCGATTAGCACAGCCAAAAATAAAATAAAGTCCTGTATGTTAACATAGAGAATATGGACTTCCTGCCGCCAACTGCCCCAGCTTCGTTTCAGCGCGCGAGACTGACACGCCCTATTGTCAGAAACCACCACACTGCATCACTGTCACGGTGTTTGTCTCTACGTATCGCGAGAACAGGTCGATGGACGCAGCTGCTTCTCGCAAAACAGTGGTGGCTTCGGCGGGACAATTCGGTCCCACTGGCGGTGTTTTGAAAACAAATTCCCTGAAATTGCATCGTCGCCGCCGAAGTTGTATCGTTAACGACGCGACAAGTACGGGTGACTAGTTCTATTGCAGGGATAGCCGAAGTAGAACTGCAGCCGAAGCTTTCTGAATGTAAAAACAAAAGAAGATTCCGTATTTCTTACGTCATGATATATGAAAACGAAAAACGAACAGAGTTTGCTCTTTCCTGTTTCGTTAGCAAATTCCAAAACGAAAGATATGCACAGGTATATGCACAGACCCCTCGTGTGGACCTGCCTAGGCCGTGATCTGTCTACGGACAAAATTATCAGATTTCGTGCAGCAGTTGTGCCATCTGGCGGGTAACTTTCGGATCATGTGTATCCGGCCAAATAACAGACACATGAACATACTATTACTATGAACACTGCGGTACGTGCGCGGTGCACTGTGTCCCTTTCGGACGAGCGCTTTGTGGTGTTTATGTAACGATGTTGTTTGTTTGCTAACAGGACTCATTTAGCAAATGTTACTATAGCGACAAATGTTTCTAATATCTAGACTAGATATTAGAAAAAATTCATTTTCACAAAGAACAGTAAATGAATGGAACAGATTATCGGCTGATTGTGTAGGTGCTAGTAGTGTTAATATGTTTAAAAATAAAATTGACATGTACCTAAGAAGGGCTGGGTACATTTAGTTAGATAGGTTGGACTCTCGATAAGCCAAAGGGCTTCCTTGTCCACCTGCTATCTAGAGTTAATTCTCTAGGTGGCAATCTTGTTAAATATTGACTGTCACAGTTCAGCGACCAAACTCTCCTGTGTGTGTGTGTGTGTGTGTGTGCGTGTGCGTGTGCGTGTGCGTGTGCGTGTGCGTGTGCGTGTGCGTGCGCGTGCGTGTGCGTGTGCGTGTGCGTGTGCGTGTGCGTGTGCGTGTGTGTGTGCGGTATGTATGAGAGAGAGAGAGAGAGAGAGAGAGAGAGAGAGAGAGAGAGAGAGAGTGAGTGTGTGCATGGATGCAAGTGTGTATATGTGAGTGAGTGAGTGAGTGAGTGAGTGAGTGAGTGAGTGAGAGAGTGAGTGAGTGAGTGAGTGAGTGAGTGAGTGAGTGAGTGAGTAAGTGAGAGAGAGAGAGAGAGAGGGAGTGAGTGAGTGAGTGAGTGAGTGAGTGGGTGGGTGGGTGGGTGGGTGAGTGAGTGAGTGAGTGAGTGAGGGAGGGAGGGAGGGAGGGAGGGAGGGAGGGAGGGAGTGAGGGAGTGAGGGAGTGAGGGAGTGAGGGAGGGAGTGAGGGAGTGAGGGAGTGAGGGAGTGAGTGTGTGTGTGCGCGCACGCACGTGATCGTGTGCGTGCCCGTGATCGTGCATGTTCACATGATCATCGTCATGTGATGCGCGTGTGTTCGTGCTGGAGTACGAGTGCGTGTTTGTTGCGTGTGTCGGTCTCTCTTCCTCTTCTTCTCCCTTCTACTCCCTGTGTGTATTTGTCTCTGTGACATTATTTACGGTCGCCAGTGGATTTAGTAGTGTCGAATGGCGTTCGTGTTTTTTTTCTTTCTTTCTGTGTGTATTCGTTTGTGTGTTTGTTTCTTTGTTTCTTTGTTTCTTTGTTTGTTCAGATTATATTTGCCTTGTTCGACACAATTCGACATTTCTATCTAGACTCGAACTTGCGTATGTGGATGTGTGGAAATGTAAAGTTTCCCTCATACACCGCTCACACATCGGGCGCCAAACTTTCCAGGATTCACACACACACACACACACACACACACACACACACACACACACACACACACACACACACACACACACACACACACACACACACACACACACACACACACACACACACACACACACACACACACACACACACACACACACACACACACACACACACACACACAGGCCGCATGCATAAACACTTTATTTCGTGTAACAAACACTTTATTTCGATCAACGAGCATCAGTGACAAGTAGAACAACGATCTTCATCGCTATCTTCTATCTTGCCGGGCAGTCTGTGGTCGTCGACGTCACCCGTACCTACGATAATTTTTTTTCGCAGCACTTGCACACTCCCTTTAAAGATTCGGTGCAGTAGCATATGGCGCAGTGCATGCACATTTTGCTGCACGAGTCATTTGGACACTTGGCTTCGCACCTCATCTCTGTAACAACGAGATAAACAACTAATCAGCACTTGCATAACTTAAGTCATATTTAAACAGAGTATTTACACATCGCATATTTGAACTTCACATAGTCTGATTCGCCATAAAATAAACAATTAAGTAAACAATTCACGACAGAGCTCCGTGATCAAAGTCTCACCATTTTTGCGTTATCCGCCGATTTTGCCGGCCGCGGTCTCCTGAGGCAAGACGAGAGCGAAGATGCACACAGCAGCGAAGAGGACGAGGACCTTCATTCTGACGAGTTCTCCTGCGATCTGTAGTAGTATTTCCGTGACATAAATAAGGAATTTTAGTTTCAATACACAAAGAGTATTCTGCTAGTGCCTGCTGATTGTAGATTGTAGAGCGTAGAGCGCAGTGGAACAATTAACATCTTGTTTCTATGCTCATAGTCGTTCAGTGAATTCAGGTAACATGTACTCAACATCTACAGCGGGCATGAGAGGACATGTCTAATATGTTTAAACTCGTAATTTCGAGATTACAACTCGCAATTACTACTTTTTTAAATCGTCAGTAATCCCCGTTTAATGCATTAATAATTTAATTATTTCAAGTGTAATTTAAACACACCGGCCACCAGGGGATATCCCAACTTGTATGCGGCGGTTTTTGGAAACCTTATGCCCATATCTAACAGCATGCCAAATTGCAATAACCTGTCACCAAGTGCGCAATCTCTCTGAATTCCCTCCCCACTAAAGCGAGCAACTGAGTAAATCTACCGTGTCACTTTGCAGCAGTGTAAGTACAAACTAGTACATTTGCTAAAATAGTAACATTGACATTAGTATTTGCATTTAGATTGGTTTTAGTAGGAGTCTCCCATTCCACAACGATTGATTTTGTTTTCCTTTTACAAAAATGTATATTATTATATTTTGATTGTTCGTCTTCAGTTGTATAACATTGAATATGTTGCTACATATGCCAATACACGTATATGTGTACACACCCCCCCCCCCCCCCCCCCCCACACACACACACACACACACACACACACACACACACACACACACACACACACACACACACACATACATACATACATACATACATACATACACACACCTTTACCTTTTACATACGTGATTATAGTCACAGATAATCACAAAATACATTAGTTAATATATGAAATGCACACGATTGTGGTATTCGTCCAAACGCAGCTTTAACCAATTCACGCAGGTCAAACAATGATTACACTCGTCTCTCGATCTAGGGGATTACCCAAAATAACTTAAGATATATACATATATCTGAAAATGTTATGTTAAAGAGTGTTGTAATACCATCATTAGAAACTACAATAATAATAATAGCAATAGTTATAATAATAAATAATATAATAAAAGCATTTATATAGCGCCATAAATCCAAGTTACCTTGTTCGAACGCGCTGTTACAACATATCATAGAAAGAAACTAAAAGTAAAAAATCATAAAACATGGCATCAAATATCGAAATAAATTATCACCAAATATATTTTAGTGAAGCTTGGAAAAGCCCCTAACATTTTATTAGAGGATCCAATACCATGTCTTAGTGATTCCTGTATGACTTGACATGATCAATCAGTTATGTGTATGCCCATAATAATTAATTAACGAAACTATAAAAACTACTAATGCTCAGTTGTGACGCCTAGATCGCTGTAGTTGTACCTTGTAGGTAACAGTGGAGACCAGATACGGAACGAACACGACAGATGCATGAGAAGGAACTTGTGAGTGGCTAAAACGAGTTTTTAAAAAGGGAGGTGAACTACTGGCAATATCACCCACCGTGAATGTAACTTGAAGCAGATCTCAACATTTGTATAACACAAACTAAATCGTCGTAATCGTTTTCGTTATGAAAATGATTGTGTCTACAGTACATAGGTTCCATTTACATTGTAGATCCATTACAACAAGGTTGCATTAAAATATGTCTATGTCTACAATCCTGTGTCTATGACCACAACATCGAGAGATGGAAGAACACTTACTTTGAGCAACTGTGTTCGATAACAGCCGTGTTCTTCACAGATGATGCAGGTGTTGTACTTCGTAGTCAGCTCGTAGTCTGCAGCGCATGTGTCGGTAAGTTAAAGTATCGTGTGTTATATACAGACTTGAAGGCTCGAAAATGAGCCAAGTCTGCTCGCACGTCATCACCAGTCCCGGTGATTCGCCAGTCGTTGTCACAGTCAGACTCGGCCCCGCCTGGAAGACGTCAATCAGCAATCATTGGACGGCCAATAACAACATAAAACACGTGATAATGTATCCGGTGTCAAACAATACTGGCGTAGCAAATATGCGCCAAGTTACTGAACTAACAGCTATAACAATATCAGAAATGTGTCCTTTTTCTTGATATCATCATTTACTTATTCAAATTATTGTGTGGGCCTTTTCAGTCGAGTCGCGCATTCAGTGTTCTTGCTGCATCCTTACTGGGACTGCGCGGTCCCACTCTAAATCTGTCTTGGCATCGTGCCATGATCTCTTGTTCATTGTGCAGTGCAACTGACAAAAGAATAGCTATTTACAAATCCTACAGTTTTACCATCAACACAAATTGCGTTTACTCTTCTGAATAGTATATATTTTCATATGACATAATATATAAGACAGTGATCCTAACTATCCTATTTGATACAACTCCAGGAACACAAAAGGAGCTCAATATCCAATCCTGATGACATGTCAAAGAAAAGCGATTCAGATTTTATTTGTTCAATTTCTTCAAGACTTGTTCAATCTAACGCCATCTCAACCTTTCTGGGAAGAATTTTTGCATTGCTGCGGCAAGTCTATTTGTAGACAAATATCCACCAATGAAGGTGGCCGCTGAGCCATGATTCACAGGCACTATGTGATCGTCGCTATTGTGTGGTCACTTCCTCTTTTTCTGTTGTCAAGTTGAGGTATAAAATGGTTACATGTCCTTTATTGTTTATTGGAACTTCTTGTCTCTCACCACGTTTTCTTTGTTTGACACGTAACGCATAAACATTGTGCTGATTAATGCAACTGCATGGCTATGCGTTTGTAACTCTGCACCTGTACCACACATGTAGCTATTATAAGCTTCATGTGCTGCGCACCGCCCAGTTAGATACATAATATCACTGCAGTCTTCTTGAGAGGGTGTGTGTTTTGAGGAAACAATATACTGCTATTTACCACGATGTTATTTGACACCTGGGAGCATAGGCCATTGACACTGGAGCGCCACTGTTTTCTGTCCGTGGCCCTCGGTAGTGCCTTTAAATAACCGTAGCGTCGGACTGGTTGAATGCGGTATTTATGGGATGTGAGGTTATAATTATGATAAATGGGCAATGTTGCACCAACACTGAACTGTATGAAAGCATCATGTTTTTATTAGGTGTCAAAAGGCTAGTCAATTAAACCTACTGGCAGACATTAAGTCTAGTGCGGTCGATGCCTTTTTGGCTTTTCTATTTTGCATGAACACAAACAGTTTAATACAAGAACCTCACCCGGTACAAATTGTATCGAATCCATTATTATATGTAATGTAATAATATTATCTTATATGTATAATGTAAATATAGATAAATAGCCAGCTATACAATTATAAATAAATACAAGTATAAATACAACAACCAGACAATCTACTTTTACTCCTGCCAAGCTTAAATACTGGTGTGGTGTGGTGTGGTGTGGTGTGGTGTGGTGTGGTGTGGTGTGGTGTGGTGTGGTGTGGTGTGGTGTGGTGTGGTGTGGTGTGGTGTGGTGTGGTGTGGTGTGGTGTGGTGTGGTGTGGTGTGGTGTGGTGTGGTGTGGTGTGGTGTGGTGTGGTGTGGTGTGGTGTGGTGTGGTGTGGTGTGGTGTGGTGTGGTGTGGTGTGGTGTGGTGTGGTGTGGTGTGGTGTGGTGTGGTGTGGTGTGGTGTGGTGTGGTGTGGTGTGGTGTGGTGTGGTGTGGTGTGGTGTGGTGTGGTGTGGTGTGGTGTGGTGTGGTGTGGTGTGGTGTGGTGTGGTGTGGTGTGGTGTGGTGTGGTGTGGTGTGGTGTGGTGTGGTGTGGTGTGGTGTGGTGTGGTGTGGTGTGGTGTGGTGTGGTGTGGTGTGGTGTGGTGTGGTGTGGTGTGGTGTGGTGTGGTGTGGTGTGGTGTGGTGTGGTGTGGTGTGGTGTGGTGTGGTGTGGTGTGGTGTGGTGTGGTGTGGTGTGGTGTGGTGTGGTGTGGTGTGGTGTGGTGTGGTGTGGTGTGGTGTGGTGTGGTGTGGTGTGGTGTGGTGTGGTGTGGTGTGGTGTGGTGTGGTGTGGTGTGGTGTGGTGTGGTGTGGTGTGGTGTGGTGTGGTGTGGTGTGGTGTGGTGTGGTGTGGTGTGGTGTGGTGTGGTGTGGTGTGGTGTGGTGTGGTGTGGTGTGGTGTGGTGTGGTGTGGTGTGGTGTGGTGTGGTGTGTGTGTGTGTGTGTGTGTGTGTCCAGTGCGCATGGAACGCCACTGTTTTCTGTCCGTGGCCGTCGTTAGAGCCTTTAATTAACCGTAGCGTCGCACTGGTTGACTGCGATATTTATAAATTGAAGTGATATGTTAAGTAAATATTGCGTTAAAATCCAGCGGGGTGTGAGGTTATAATATAATAAGTGGGCGTTATTCAACATAACTGTCGAGTTTGTGGTTGAGGTGACGCCACGTTACATCAACATCACGATGGCCGTGTCATCTGGACTATAAGAAAGCATCGATGATGTTTTGTTAGGTATCAAAAGGGTAGTCAACTACGCCTACTGGCAGACATAACGTCTACGTGTTTTTGTGCAGACTTAGACCGGACGTTGAACCTGATGTAGCCATTGTATTAGCATAGTGCGGTCGATGCATTTTTTAGCTTCTCTATTTTGCAACCACCATCTGACAATCTACTTTTACTCTTGCCAAACTTAAATACTGGTGTGTGTGTGTGTTTGTTTGTTTGTGTTTGTGTGTGTGTGTGTGTGTGTGTGTGTGTGTGTGTGTGTGTGTGTGTGTGTGTGTGTGTGTGTGTGTGTGTGTGTGTGTGTGTGTGTGTGTGTGTGTGTGTGTGTGTGAGTGAATCGCGCAGCGCCGAAATTAGCGCAGCGCCGAAATTACGAAGCCAATTCTACCAATCCAAAATTGCATCAGTAGAAGCAACATCATCACGGGATTGGTGGAAACATATGAAAACACTCTTAGATAACTCACCTGGCGGTCAAAATGAGATGTTGGGTTTGGCAAATGCATTTACTGATGGAGATATGGACACTCTTGTTAACCATATGAATGCATCCTTTGTGTCGATCAGTGAAGATTTGCCAAAACTACGAGCTACACACCCCAACTTTGACATTAAAGAACCACTGCCAGCTAAATTTACCATTAGCGTGAGTGACACTAAGTTGGCACTTGATAACATCAAAGTGAACAAAGCTACGAGTCCGGACAGAATACCCCCGTGGGCGTTGAAAGAGTGTTCACACCTTCTTGCGGCGCCGGTAACTGCGATATTTAATAGTTCTCTTAGAGAAGGTGTACTGTCAAAACTTTGGAAGACGGCAACTGTTATTCCTTTGTCAGAGAAACCTCCCCCAGTTACTATTGAAAATGACATAAAATGACATATCACTTACACCAATTATAGCCCATAGTACATACATAGGTAGGTGCGTGCGTAGTTAAGCGCCATGAGCGCTACCACGTGGCGGTTACTGGCGATATACAAATTGCCATTATTATTCGAAACAAATGTCATACTTACACATCCATCGGCGGCCTTCTTCCGGAACATGAAGAAAGCCGCCGATGGTGGTCGAAACGTAGAAGTAAGTAGAACATTGGTAGTTATGTAATTGTGAAATTTGTTTCGAATAATATACTGTCAACTTGATGAACATTTTCATTATTATTACTTACATACATGCGTGGATACATGCATACATGCACACACGCATACACGCATACACGCATACACGCATACTCGCATACACGCATACATGTATACATGTATACATGCGTACATATCTATTTATTCTAATATTTTATTAACTTATTATTTTTATATATTTATTATATTTATTATATTTATCTTATTAATTTATTCATCGTTTTAATGTACAGTTAACTGGATTTATCTATTGTCATATTTATTTTATTAAGTTATTATTTTAGCGCACATTATTTTAACCACAACTGCAGGATAGTGAAATATCACTTTTAAGAAGTATAACACTTGAAGACTTGAAGACATACCCACATACGTACACACGTACGCACGAACGTACGCATATACGACCACATGTACACAAGATCGCACGTATGTTTTCGTGCGTGTGAGAGCGTATGTACGTGAGTTTGGTTGTTTGTTTGTGCGTACAACCACACGAACTCACGTATATACGCACACACACGCGCACGCACAAACACATACACACATGCACACATGCACACATGCACACATGCACACATGCACACATGCACTAATGCACTAATGCACACATGCACACATACACACATGCACACACATGCACAAATACACAAATACCCACATATATATACACACACACACACACACACACACACACACACACACACACACACACACACACACACACACACACACACACACAAAAGTGAACGAAACATCGAAATAAATAAAGGTGTCAAACAAGACTGTCATCTTTGCCAACGATAACTGTAATAGTGAGCAATCTACTTTCAATATTAATTCTAAACACAAAGGTAGGTCAGTGTCCATACCCAAGCGTCATAGACACCGACGAACAAAAACATAACAAATGAGGACATGACTCATTTGGACGAAACCGACCTTCGATTAACCGTTGAGCAGGAAACTTAATGTGTTACGTGATCGCCAGGCGAATTCACAGCATCACCGGTATTAGAAACACGAACTATCAGGTGTCAACCAGGTCTAGTGTATAAATAAATTAAATATACATTGAAAATGCCTCGTCGGATTTATAACGCATTAACACCTGGTTATACAAAACGACGAACGGACTCCAACATACGGGGATCGACCAGCGCTATTTTCTTTGCGTATTCCATATAATAGCGGAGTCAACTGAGCGGAATCGACTGAAGCAAGCTAATAACCGACGGAGCAAGAAGTGACGTGGCTAACGGAGCTAACAGGGCCCCAACGAAACCACCTTTCTGTAGAATACGTTTCCTCTGGGGAAAAGCAGTCTTCCTTGGTACCAAAGCTCGCAGGTCCTTCTTATACCGACGCAGGCTTCCTTTCTGACTTTTCTTCAGTGGTACGTTCCCTTTTAAGACGTTGTGAGCACACTCACACTAACTGCGGACCATATTCTCATTTCCCTTCTCGATGATGGCCCTAGCTAAAGCAGGTTCAGCCTTAGCAACGAGACAAAGGCACAATGCGTTTCTCTTCAGTCCGGTCGACATGTCGAATGATGGATGTGACTACGACATGTTTCTATTTAAATCTTGGGAATGTTAGCGTACTGGTAGGTTCTCGAGTCAGGTAGGATATTACTGCACAGGCACAAGGGTTCCGGTGTGGATTGTTTCAAGTCAACGAATAGGCAGCCGTATATATATATATATATATATATATATATATATATATATATATATATATATATATATATATATATATATATATATATCACACAATATTAACAACGTTTGGCGAAGTGTGATTCTAGAATTGACGCCGACTCGACAAAATTCATAGTTATTGGTGCCATCGGCAACGATACCACTTCGGCATGGGTATAAGCTGACGCGACCAAATTCACCGCGTACGCGTCCAAAAATTCCAGCCAACGCATCCAAACTTCCCGCCGACGCGTCTAAAACTTCCCGCCGACGCGTCCAAGGTTTCCCGCCGATGCGACTATTTCATTTTGGACGCCTCGGCTAGCCGAGTTGGTTACGCTGCCGACGCGACCCGGAACCGTGACAGTCTATCTATGTCCGACCACGTGTCCCACACTCTCGGACGGTGTCATGGTCTGTCTATGTCCGGTCACGTGTCCCACACTCTCGGACGGTGTGGCAGTCAGTCTATGTCCGGTCACGTGGGGCTAAACAATGCTGTCACCTCACGGATACTGGTTAATCCTGTCATGCTTCCTATTTTATAAATAACTGCAAATTGGTATTTCTATTTATTTTTATGTTAATATATCTTGAATTTTGAATAGCTTTTTTATAATACAGCATTGTCTGATAAAAAGGTATCCTTATTTAATGTGTATGTTATCCGTGTGTGGCTAAATAATGCTGCCACCTTACGGATACTGGTTAATCCTGACGTAATTTCTATTTCATAAACAACTGCAAATTTGTATTTTAATTATTTTAGTGTTAACATAAGTTTAATTTTGAATTATTTAATATGTTGTATGAAATTCGGCCTCAGAACCAATTAGCGTATCTAGCCTAATATGGGGTAACAGGCCTTGCCTTTTGAAAAACCTTGGAGAGCTAAAAATCGCCCTCCTCAAAATGCCCAGGAGAGCTATGGAAGAGCTAAAAATCGCCCTCCTAAAATGGCCCAGGAGATCTATTGATATTATTGCCGAGCCTTCACCCTGCAATACAACAGTCACATAGAGTGAGAGCATGCCTAGCCTTCACCCTGCAATACAACAGTCACATAGAGTGAGAGCATGCCTAGCCTTCACCCTACAATACAACAGTCACATAGAGTGAGAGCATGCCTAGCCTTCACCCTACAATACAACAGTCACATAGAGTGAGAGCAATGTGCCTAGCCTTCACCCTACAATACAACAGTCACATAGAGTGAGAGCATGCCTAGCCTTCACCCTACAATACAACAGTCACATAGAGTGAGAGCAATGTGCCTAGCCTTCACCCTACAATACAACAGTCACATAGAGTGAGAGCAATGTGCCTAGCCTTCACCCTACAATACAACAGTCACATAGAGTGAGAGCATGCCTAGCCTTCACTCTACAATACAACAGTCACATAGAGTGAGAGCATGCCTAGCCTTCACCCTACAATACAACAGTCACATAGAGTGAGAGCATGCCTAGCCTTCACCCTACAATACAACATTCACATAGAGTGAGAGCATGCCTAGCCTTCACCCTACAATACAACAGTCACATAGAGTGAGAGCATGCCTAGCCTTCACCCTACAATACAACAGTCACATAGAGTGAGAGCATGCCTAGCCTTCACTCTACAATACAACAGTCACATAGAGTGAGAGCAATGTGCCTAGCCTTCACCCTACAATACAACAGTCACATAGAGTGAGAGCATGCCTAGCCTTCACCCTACAATACAACAGTCACATAGAGTGAGAGCATGCCTAGCCTTCACCCTACAATACAACAGTCACATAGAGTGAGAGCATGCCTAGCCTTCACTCTACAATACAACAGTCACATAGAGTGAGAGCAATGTGCCTAGCCTTCACCCTACAATACAACAGTCACATAGAGTGAGTGCAGTGACAGAATTACACAGTGTGCCGCAGGAAGAAGTCTTCCCTAGACGCAGTAATTGTGTTATAATATGTCATAGGCTCAGATATAGATACATCTAGCAACATTTCATACCACACATAAATGTTATAACTATCTTGCCGGAAGGGAGAAATGACTACTAAATTTAGGATTGAGGGAAACTACTTCTGCTAATATACATTATATATTTATACGTTCACTAGTTTCAGTAGTTTCCTGATTACCCAAGTGTAAGTTTCATTTTGTTAAGGATTTTGTAGTTGGGAAGATCATTCTACGTTATAGCATTTTGAAAGTTAACGGATTTGTATTTGGAAGTTGGATTTTAGTTGTTTTAGTAGTTCGATTAGTTTTTAGTTTAGTTTGATGTTGCTATAGTTTGTGTCTGTACACATTTATTAACTGTTTAACGCGTTATTGGAGCGAATTTCGTTGGAAAGACAGACTTCGTGGCGAATTTCATTTCGTGTTTACGATCTTCGAAAATTCAAAGATGGCGACGCCCATGGACTGACCGAAGCCGAACGATATCGCTCGTTCTCTGAACGCATTGGCGTTGATGAATATGCAGGATATTGTACAATTAATGCAACAAACACAGCTACATTTCCCTCACAGAACATTATAAGGTAACCTCAACAGTTATTGTGTTATGCAGCATAAAGTGTGGTGTTCAAGCAAAATATGAATCTCGACTTAAAAAAATTCCAACGCTCAGGTGCGCGAAAAATCGCCCTCCCAAAAGCAAAAGAAGGAGCGCGATGGAGCGCGAGCGCCATCGCGCTCCTCAAAAGGCAAGGCCTGGGGTAAGGCCGCCTTAGCAGTTACATTGCAGCCCACTATTTTTTCAGGTGGAGTAGAGGGGCTGAAAAGTGCTGCCACCTCACGGAGTCTGGTTAACCGAGGCTAAGAAACGCAAAGCAGTTGATATAAATACCACGTGTTCGTTAACTCTCCTGTGGTGATTGTTGTGAAGAGTTGCTCAAAATGTCGTTCTACGGATTATGGCGCTCTGCATTCACGTGATTTACGCTTGCTATGAAAATATGCTTGAAAAACAGTTTGCCTCGTGTTCATTTGCCACACGTAACTTTGCTCATTGTGGGCGATGTATATCAGACTAAAGATGTATCTAATTCGAGATTCAGCGGGAAACGACATCGACATCGACTGGCATGTGCATGCGCAGAAACGTCACCCGGACAGTTTTTATGGTGAAATGTGAAACGCTACACGTTTTGACGTAGCCTCGGTTAGTTTTGACGGTGATTCCACTCCGTATTGTCGGAAACCACCACTGACGCAGTCACACTGCGTCACTGTCACGGTGTTTGACTCTACGTGTCAACGACGTAGTCTCGCTTAACCGACTGTCGGTCGGCTGCGGAACTACGCCGAGAAGACAGTCTGGTGAGTCTGTCGGCTTTTGAATATTTATCCGCATGATCTATACAATGCTGCCACCTCACGGACACTGGTTAATCCTGCCATAAATTTGAATTGTATTTATATTTATTTTGTGTTAATAAAGTTTAATTTTGAATAGTTTTTATAATACAGCATGTTTTGATAAAAAGGTATCGTTATTTAATGCGTGTGTTATTCGTGTGGGGCTAAACAATACTGCCACCTCACGGATACTGGTTAATCCTGCCGTAATTCTTATGTTATAAACGACAGTAAATTTGAATATTAATTATTTGAATTTTGAATTTGAATATCTTTTGTGTTAATATAAGTTCAATTTTGAATACTTTTCATAGGATATCATTATCTTGTAAAATGTATCTGTCATTATTTACGGTCGCCAATAGATTTAGTAGTGTCTAGTGGCGTTCGTTTGTTTGTTTCTTTCTTTCTTTCTTTCTTTGTGTGTTCGTTTGTGTGTTTGTTTATTTGTTTGTGTGTATGTATGTTTGTTTGCTAATGTGCTTGTTTGCATGTTTGTTTGTTTGTTTATTTTTATTTTTGTTTGTTTGTTTGTTTGTTTGTTTGTTTGTTTGTTTATTTGTTTGTTTGCTTGCTTGTTCAGGTGATGTTTGCCTTGTCGTATGTTCGACACAATTCGACGTTTCTATCTAGACTCGAGCTTGCGTATGTGGATGTGCGAAAATGTAAAGTTTCCCTCATACACCGCTCGCACATCGGCGGCCAAACTTTCCAGGATTAGTCTACAATCACAGCCTAACAGTTCAAATGTCTGCTCGGAATAGTACACTGTATCATTGTTTGCAGGTACGCACGCACGCACGCACGCACGCACGCACGCACGCACGCACGCACGCACGCACGCACGCACGCACGCACACACGAACGCACGCACGCACACACACACACACACACACACACACACACACAAATACACACACACACACACACACACACACACACACACACACACACACACACACACACACACACACACATATATACACACACAGGCAGCATGTATAAACACTTTATTTCGTGTAACAAACACTTTATTTCGATCAACGAACATCAGTGACAAGTAGAACAACGATCTTCATCGCTATCTTCCATCTTGCCGGGCAGTCTGTGGTCGTCGACGTCACCCGTGTCTGTGGTTAATCGCAGCACTTGCACACTCCGTAGACGAAGTTGCTGCAGTAGCAGATGGCACAGTGCATGCAGATCTTCTTGCACGGGTCGTACTGACACTTGGCAGCGCACATCACCGGCGCTGCAACGTTGAGAGACATCAGTCACTGGGACACGCATGACTTGAGTTGGGGACTGAGCTCCATTTTACAGATTCTACCATTTCCAAGTGGAATACAAAGCTTATTTAGCTATGATGTCTCGTTATTTCACCACTTCGGCAATTTTTGGAAGATGT